>JANTOP010078438.1:0-21010 GCA_027564815.1 Symmerus nobilis | reverse complement strand
ACCGGTAATACCTAAGTATTATTTTGCCGCAGTTACCGGTATTACCGGTAATACCGTTACCGGTAATGCAATCACTATACATAACAATATCATAGCATGGTAATATAGGAACATTTCATTTCCTAAGAAGATAAACGGTGAATTAATATTATTCTCAAGTTCTTACTCATATCTTATATGTGGAATAATAGATAGTGAAATAATGACCACAACAAATTAAAACAACTCTTCCATAATAAAAATATTTGTATATATCGCCTCATCGCAAATAATCATAATATGCATAATGCACACGACTGTAATTATTTTGAGTATTCCGTGAAATGTATCGAAGCATAAAATATAAACATAAGTTTGAAACTGACCTTCTAGCTGTAGAATCTTCTCATTTTGTAAAATATATAAACAAATAAATAATTATATATTTTTATCGTAATCAGCAACAACGATGGATAGATCTTCTGCCGGAAAAGCTGTCATACTCTGACTTTCATGTACTTGGTATTGATGAATATAATTAGGTAATTAGGATCACGTAATCACGTATTAGCTTATTTTAAATATTAATTCTTATTTTGCATGTCAAGTACTGTTTTGCCACATAGTGTATATATTTATGTAAATCTTTTTCCGTTAAATTCGAATTTCCCAACAACTCCTTAATGCTTCTCCTTTTTGGATTATTTCCACTGACAATAAGACACACATTTGCAACAATTTATATTGTAAAGATTAATATGGAAAATTTTTCGCATAAAATGAAATTGAATAAGCCAAATATCATGTGCTCTTGGCAACTACTTAATGAAAAGTTGAAACGTCTTTAAGATCATAAATTCTAACATTTTTTCGTATCGAAGATAAATGATGATTATAATATTTAAATTATTCCAAGTCATGTTTCTTAACTATTAGGATGCATCAGGTTCGTGATTTCAAAGTTGAAATGTATGTTTTTTTAAATGTACAATACATATTTAATTATTTGTTACTATTAACAAAAGTTGAAAGGAATGAAACCGGAACCAGAATTGTTTATACATACATTCAAATGCACTATGTAACAGTATTTATATTTTTTATTAAGATGTTTATGAAGGATTTTAGTCTGACTTACTACATCGTATAATTATTATAATGTATAAATATATTATTAAAATGTAAAACTTAAAGTTAGTAATTATATTGTGCGACAACATTTGTATAATATCTCGACTAAAAATTTGGCTCTCATGAATATTGTTTAGTATAATAATAAAATTAAATTTGTTGTGAAAAGAAATACGAGAATAAATTCTTAATAACAATAACAAGATATAATTTATGCTAAATAATAGGCAGTTCAACTATCATGTTTTCAATTGAGAATAATACAGAAATTAAAATGTCTTCAGGGAAAGTGTTTTGAATTGTAATTTCACAAAATATCATTTCGTAAAAATTACATATTTTTATTTACATAACATAAGCATTTATACTTCTGAATCGAAAGTATCGTGGAGACTGTAACACGGTAGCAATGGGAAACAGATGAAGAACTTCATGAAATTGTTGATTATTTTTTAAATTTTGTTTATTGTTAAATATGCAATTTATAGCGTTTATTTTACGGTAAATAAATCATAATGTTTTATTCAGAACCGCACTAAAAACTCAAAATTTCATTTTTTTCAAAATAGATTCGTTCAATCCGAAGAGAAATCCATCTAATAAGAGAATCTTTTGGCTTTATTTCAGACAAGTCTGCGATGAGTTATGCTAAGCACTCGCAAGGCAAGGTTTTTTAGACCTTCACCGTCAATCTGCTTGCAACCATATAATTCATGATTTCTGAAAGAATAAAAAAATTGTTCTTCATATGTTAATCTTTTATGTACAAAAGTATTAAATCTATTAATCATTACATACTTATTTAAAAAAAAATCGTTTTTTTCCACCTCTAACCCTTTCTACATGAGAGCCCTTAAATTAAGGGAATTAAAGTATAATACGATGATACGACTTTTCAAAATTCAACAAGCGAGATTATGCTCAAGTAAAAATTATATATCGTAGGATGTAACCATATAACATAATTTAATATGTGAAATGAAATAGCGCTAATTTTCATAAAATAGCAATAATTCTTTGCCAGAGTATCGGATAAGAAAAAAGTAAACGAAAGGTACAGTAGAGTACAGTTTTACTCTATGAAACTTTTTTATTATCTAATATTTATATTATATTGTATTATTATATAATATTTAAAATATTAATATTTGCCTGCATACGAACACACGACTATAATTTACAACTATAATACTGTTCAGAATAGTTTACCTTAATTGTTCTGTTCTTCAGCCTTAAAAAAACGTTGCATTTGCTTCCAATTAATCACTTGAAAATTTTGTATAAAGGTACCGTCTTGTGTAAACGTACGAAAATACATAATGTTCGCGAAAGTCAAATTTTGCTTCCGTTCTCCAACACTGATAAATTTATAGAAGAATAAATTTAAAAGAAAACCCGACTAAGAGTTCCTTCCTTTTTGATACGTTCTTTATTTGATTCTCTTCCTTATTTATACACCCTGCAGACAATCAGATTGAATATTATTTATTTAAGAAAAACACATAAATACACAATGTTCTCATTCTGATGTGCTGTAAGATGACCTATGTTTCCATTGAAAATGTGAAGGCTTATTGAAGTGCATGTATGTAAAATATGCAAAACCTTTCTAGTAACTGTGCCTATGTTAACATTATGGACTAACTATATCTATAAGTACCGTCATAACGTATACTATTCATTTGCCGTTGCTTGACAAAAAGATGTACCCGTAAAGATGTACCATTTGAAATATTCACTCGTGTTTGTGTAAGTGTTCAATACCATGCCGACGATACAAGTCATTATCAAGAATCCTGAATCTGAACATCACAACCTTGGTGAAAATCGGATGTGTAAATCTTAATGGCAAATTAGCGTAATTTGCTCATACCACGAACCTTATTAATAAAATATTTGCAACTTTTGTAGACCATAGCCACCCGGTTAAGTTTTTTAGAGATGCTAATGCTTAGACGGGGGTACATGGGTAGATGACAATGATAATTATGAATACGACCTTTCATAAAATTAGGGCAGATGTCTATGATGTAATAACTATAGAATATACGATTATAAGTACATGCACTTGAAATTCTACGTAAACGGTACTTGGTCAATGGTCGGTCCGTAATATACTTAATCTATACGTTTATAAAGCATAATGTAGACTATATATACATAAATTGTTATATATAATAAATTAGCATAATTAGTTACGTTAGGTAATTAAATACAAATAGTGTGTAGTATATATTCAGTTAAAAAAGAGTTACATATTAAGACATTGATTTTGACCTATAAATATAAAATAAATGAAATTAGAAATTATAATAACGTTAGCAAATAATGCAAATTAGTTATTTTATTAATTTTCACATATTGTAACACTACACTACGAAGACTTAAAAGAAGGAAGACTATTTACAAAGGTCTCAATGCCTAGGCCGTCATAACTAATCAACATTATATGTTCTCTGTTGATAATCTGGACCTGATTGTTTTATTATTTTCGTTAGTTTTAGATATTGATGGCCTTCCAGAACCAGGGTCATCTTCAAAAGAAGCACGACCGCTTTCAGAGCGTTCATACCACTTGTAAACTAAAGATTTTAATAG
Source organism: Symmerus nobilis (assembly GCA_027564815.1). Lineage (NCBI taxonomy): Eukaryota > Metazoa > Arthropoda > Insecta > Diptera > Mycetophilidae > Symmerus > Symmerus nobilis. Next base: position 17,302 of record JANTOP010078438.1, on the reverse strand, counting down.
AGCTTTTTCACTATAATATTTTTATAATATTTATAACGTATAGGTTGTACCAATGCAAGTTCATTTTTAACACAAAATTGAATGCAAATTTACTACCCTCAAACGGGGTATTAAGCAACAACAAAAAATTCTTTTAAAAAAATTTTAATATTGCTGAATGTTTTATGACCCTCCTTCTCCTTATGAATTATTTTGATGATAAAAAATGTGTTTTCATAGAGCGCGATATCACAATAGGTCAAAAAACACGAAAATGAAATTGGGGTATTAAGCAACAAAAATAATTTTTGAATAAAAAACCCAAATTTTATGGTATAGTCGCGTAGAAATATTTATTAAAATAGAAAAAATACAAAAATTAAATGTTTATTTACTTAATCCTATGGTCATCGGAACCAGCAAATGGATCCTCTTCTTCAGATGAAGATGCCACATATGATTGGCGTTTGCGAGGTTGAGTAGATTTGCTATTGGTTAGAGGTGGTTTTTTGGCCTGTAGTTGTTGGTATACAGCTTCTGCTTGCTTCTTTGATGGTCTCCCACTCTTACGTTGCAGACCAGAAGTGTTGTGGTTATGCTGATTTTGGACTTTCCATTAATTCTTCAGCTGAAATACTTTTACCAGGCTGTATTTTTACTTGTTTTTTTCTAGCTTTTGGTTGTTGCCCTATGTCTTTATCATAGAGCTCTTTAAAAAAATCGATGAACGTATTGTAAATCTGTGTTTTAGCGTTAGTGGGGTTGGGTATTACCATTTGTGGTAAGCGGCTCAATATTTCAGGTAAACTAAGTGGACATATAGTGGCCACATTTTCTAAATTCAAATGAGTTTCTAAATTCAAATGAGTAATTAAGCAACAGGTAACAATGCATAAAATATTTTTTATAATGCAATTATAATGAAATACCTTCCCAAACAAAGTTTTTCACTAATGAAAATTATAATGAAACACAAGCTTTTACTTTAAAATTCAATTACGTTCTAAACGCTTCCAAATAACCGTTTAATATTTTTTCTGATGCTCCATGTTACCAACTACATATAAGTCTTCATATTTAAATATTTATCGACAAGAACGACAGTTACAAAATATTAATTTCAAATAAAATATTGTTGCCTAATACCCCGCGTTTGCTTAATACCCCGTTTGACGGTACCCAATTTTATTATCCATATTAAAAATTAAATTGAAAAGTTTCCTATCTTTTTGATCATGATGGGTGTTTATGTTATGTTATATTATTTTATGCCATTTAATTTTAAGTTAAAAATATTTCCCGGTAACAGGTTCAACTCAAATGGTATTCAATTAATTCCTGAGATAAATCTTTTACCTTGAATCGCTAAACTGTCAATTGGATAAATCCTGTGCCTGATGATTACCAGCAGAAAGCTTACAGGTCCCAATTAACGTACAATTACAATTACACCCGCCAATGTATCCAATCCAATCTAATCTAATAGCCTAATAGTCAGTATATTCCATTACGTATACAACATATTATTTATTTACTTCAATAGGTACAGGAGCGTCCAGATCTTGTACGAAGAGAAACGAAGAGAACGATGTTTTCACATTGGTAGATCGGTTTGGTTTATGTAAAAGGTCAAACCATTTTTATTAACTTTATTTTTCAACTTTCGAATGACCTATCGTGATACAATTGCAATACTCCACACTTGTGAAAGTTGTGTTAAAAAGATTAATTGGACGATTTCATTCAAACTTTATTACTTTGAATCTTATACATTTGTAGCAAGAATAAGAATAATTGTATGTGATAGCACAGCAAATTATTCCTTCAAAATATTTTTTTTATTGATAATTCGCACCATGTATGCCCGTTTATGGGTTAACGATATATGGTTAACTAATAAAAAAGAACCAAGTTCAAATAAATAAAATATATACCAATAGCTTTCAGCATTTCAATTAAATACTGGTAAAAAAGTCGTCAAATGTGGTCTTATAATATGATAGTAAATACAAGCGAAACTGCATTCAAAGTCAACCATACCACAGTTTTTTACAACAAGTACTCGTTTACACGAGTATATAGAATTTTTTGCTTTTACAAATATACACAATACACAATTTACAGACAAATAATTTAAGAAGATACATTTTTATGTACTAGAACCATTCCATTATAAAACAGACATTATTTGAAATCGATCAGCTATAGTCCTGACTCTTTCCGATTTTAATAAGAGTAAAAAAAATATAAAACAAATTAATAGTTACTTTTACCGATTAAAATAATTGGTCTCTTTTCGGTATGTAAGTCAAGCATCATATGCATAAACGTAGCGAGAAAAAACTCTTAAGTTATGAATTTTAAAATAAACACATTTCTGAAATTTTTCTTAAAATTTTCAAGTGAATTCAATAGAAATAAAATAATTAACTCAATTGGCTAACAAATACATGTTTATTTAATAAAAATATTATATTTATTACATATTATTTGTTACAAAATGAGTATGATTCTTAGTTCTGAATTCGGTTTCATATTCTATTCACACACCCATATTTTGGTTTTGTTTTAATTTAGTTGGAATGAAACACTTTGTCCAGAAATACTGAGAATTAGAAGGATACGGATAAGTCCAATTGTTTTCATCGATGAAGTAACTGTAATTTTAGATTTTTTAGTTTTCTTCAATACTTTTAATTTAGTATAACATTCAAGACAATCGAACGAGTCATTTTTCAGTTATGAAGTTTTGAAAATACTTCTAATATTAGAGAAGTCGCATTTTGAGTAACCCTGTGGGCCAAATTTGACCTCAAATTTTTTGACTCTACACAAATTTTGCTATTTTTATTAAAATCGCATAGGATCAGGGACAGAAATCACACATTTTTGATCGATTTAAAGTGATCTTCTGCAATATATGAATTTATTGCAGTACGACAAGCTATATACACATAAATAAATAGAGAAAAATTAAATTTATCATTTTTAGCGAATAAATAAAGAATTATAAAATTACTCTAAAAGCGCGTTAAAGAGAATATAAAAGTGAATCTGATCATACCCGTAAATAATAAATAAATTTATATTTTATATTTTACCCAATAGTCTAGAATTCTAGAATAATTTCATGTATAGAATAGTTATTTAAAAGGGTAGAATTTATATAAACTAATTATGGATAGATACTTATCAAGTATGGATAGATACTTGATTTCTTCTTATTATATTTCTTAGAGTTTAGTATAAATAAATACACTCGGATAATTTTTCCATAACTATTTAACTTGACCAAATTAAAATGAAATTTATTTAATATCAATTCATTTGTAAAAAATTAAACTTATGATTTGTAATATCTTTTAATTGTGTATAATTAACCGTACTTAACCGGGCTTTATTTCAGAGAAGGGTTATCTTCAAATAATCCTTAAATAATGCTATTTTGCGTTAAAGACTAATTTTATAATAAATACCTGATTGGATTCATGTATTGGATTGGATGAGACATTTTCACATAATCCAAGAGAAATTCTTTAATTAAATAATTTGAAATCTATATAAAACATTTAATATTACTAATAAATATTTTAATGTTTTTTCATTATACAATGCTATAATTAGCCCAGATATTCATACCGTACTAGCATAATCAATTATTTATAATAGCGACCGACACATAGTCACACCATAGTTTATACAAGTATATCTTACTTCGCATCTATATCCTAGTGTCAGACATGTCTATCTTATTATCTATCTATTATCTATACTCCACCTTATCCATTATTATTGAATATAATTTTTTAAGTACTTACCACGCTAAAGACTTAATGGAGTCTGTTCAGCAATTGACTGATTTATTATAATAAAAGTGATGTGAAAATCAACTTTTAGTAATAACTATTATTATAGAGATAACCATAGTCACATATACGATTCTTTTAATAAGCGGGTTAATGTAAAGGGCAGGCTTGTCCAATCCAAATTCCTTCGCGCGCCACTTTGAAGCCTGAAAATAGGTCGAGGGCCGCACATAAAATAATAAAATTATTACTAAAATTACAATTTATAGCTAAGTTATAATTAATTATCAACATTATATTATAACTTAGTATTTAGTAGGTTTTGAGAGTAATTTAATCTCTGAAATATGTAGGGTACCATTCAATATAGGGAATGATTAAATGTACCTACATATTTCGAATATATTCAAATCTAATCGCGGCCCGCTCACAACTGCTTGGCGGGCAGCAGGCGGCCGCGGGTTGGCCACCTCTAGTGTAGGATCTTCACACATATCTGAAGATAGCTATTGAATCATTAATATTTATATAAGGGCATATATTATGTGTAAATATTGAACTATGACAAGAACTGTATGTATAAAAGCAATTCATAATATAATTGTATAAAAATCAGATTAAAGTAAACTATTAACGTAAGTATCGGATAAAAGTATACTTTTAAGTGGAATTTAAAATATTAACTTTTGTTCATAATTGCGAATATCGTAAAGTTTACACATATACTTACCATAATTTGCTACCAAGATGAGAACTCAGTAAATGGGTCAATAATGTGTTTAAATTTTTAAATTTAATGTAAAATATAGGTAACTGTATTTTTTACTCATGCTGTATATGATGTTTTATTATTTTAAAATTATAATAATTGCCTAGATTAATAACATATTCGGTATAGATTACAGCTTTTAATAATAATTAGGTGTATGAAATATCGAAAAAGCTATATTTCTATTCCTATCCAAGAGGCTCTATAAATTCGTTGATTTTTATATATATTTTGCCAATAATTTTTAAGTAAAATATATGTCGAATAATAAGAAAAACGATTTATTATTGTCTGGAACTGAATTCATGTAATTGTCGCACGTATTAAGAGACTTGATTAATTCATGCAAACATGAACTGATGATAACTGCCTAATAGAACGAAAGACTTAGGCGAGGAGCCCATTAACTTATGCGAAAGACTAATATGCTATAATTAATTTGTTAGATTTATTTTTAATTTACTCGCAACGCATAGAAAGGAATTACTAATAAAAAGTGAATTATATGTTTAACATTAAAATTTTTATTGATGAACGAACGTGTCATCTAAAATAAAGTATATGGTATAATATAAAATATATTATTATTTGATACCCAACAATAAAGAGATGTTATTAAACTGACGATGCATTTAATAGAGCATAGCTGATTCAATTAATGAATAATAAAAGAAACGAATTAATCAAGCATTAAAATCGGGTAACATTCTTCGGTCTGCTGGTGCAGAAGAACTAATAAAAAGGCATGGAAACACGCGTTCAATAAAATGAGATGTGCGTTACAAAAAAAGTATGATATATTTTTAATAGGAATTTATATTCATTAGAATATTATGTATCTATTTTATTTGTATTAATTTCAAGGTAATTGCACCGAAGTGATATTGGTTGAACAAGAATACATTAGCACTATGGCCGATAATTGACATTATTTTTTCGAAGTAGGTAGATGAATATGTGAATACATTTTTATTTTTATTAAATAAAACCTACATGTAAATATTCTGTTTAAAGTCGGATCTATTAATAAAATGAATCTGACATAAAAAGTAATAAAAAATTACTAAGGAAGTTCAATACACTCATGATAATGACACTGGCATCAATAGAAATACGTTTTTATTATTACTAGGCTCTATCCGTTGAAAATTACAGTACAGAAATTTAAAAATATAGGAATAGGCTTTGATGATCGTGGTCGTGGTTTCCGGAATATGTGCTGCTAACACGGAACTAGAATGGACGACAAAAAAAATCGCACAAATTGCGATTTCATTAGAATATCTTCTGTATGATGTGAAAATATTACTAGTCGTTATGAAATAAATTGTCAAAAAAAATGTATCGTCCGATTTCTTTCACATCAAGGTTGTAAAGCCATAGATAATTAGTCCCGTCACACAAGGGTGGTTTAAGAGGATTTAAAAAAACAAAGAAACAAACATTTTCTATCAATGCTGAAGTGATTTCTACCTACAGTAAGGTACTAATAATAAGTTCTTTACGTCAAATTGTACCCAATATTTGAAACACTTCACGTTAATAGAAAAAATAACTTTTTGTAAAATATCAATGTAGGATGGTGCCTGGAGGTTTATGGTTACTGCTACGATAATACCATAGGAACGAAAAACTTCTAATTTATGAATTTGGTTAGTAAATTTTATTCAATTTGTGTGTATTACGTCAAAATAATAGTTTTAGGGTTACGAATAGAATTGATGCTTTTATAATATTTACTGTTATAAAATAATCATATCGTGGTGTTTACATAAATTTATAAATAAGCATTAGTCAATTGTTAATAAATTACATAGTTGAGATAGTCTTTTAGATATTTATATCATAGTTATTTGTTAGCTGAGAATATGACATAACACTTGTTTGTTAGGTTGAGATATTATATAAAGTAAATAAAATAAACCTAAAATATATTTAAATGCGAGACCTAACTAAAATATTATATATAACTTTATGTATACAGAATGTTCAAAACTTCTTAAATGGGTATTATTTATCTATGCCCTTAATTTCTGTAGTCTACTAAAGGTATATATTTAATGCAACTATAACCGATAATAACAATAAACAATATAATACAAATTATCCAAAATCACCGGTAGACGGACACATATCACTAGTGCTCGTCCACAGTCGGTAACAATAATCAGACATATAATTTTAATAAATGAAGTTAAATACTTAGGGTAACTTCATGAACATGTTAAATTCAAATATTCTAAACATTTTAAAACACAAGTGCCCGACTAATGAGTACTGTGTGATTATTGGGGGTTTTACCCTATATGTTAATAATTTTGAAACTTATTGCCCTTAGGTGTAATCATATCTATTTCTTTACTAAACTGGGTTTTCATAATTTCAAATTAGGATAGAATGGGGAATAAATGTCTGATTGGTTTTATGTACAAATTTTCCCCCAAATTATGCTGAATATATGCCAATTCCAAATTCCATCAACATAACTAATTTGTAAGCTTATGTTAACAATTTCATATGTTCTGAAAGTTCAATCACTTGTTTATTTTTCTGATCGAGAAGTTGATTATTATAATCCCAAATATTAGAAATAAAGTTCCTGATACTTTTAAATAACGCTTCACTTTTTTCTCAAAATTTAAATGAGGGCGAAAGTATATAATACCAATACCAAATATTGTTCAATATATAATTCTCTATAAGGTACCACAGTTTTCTTGGTACTGGGTGTTTGTCTATTTAATTAATAATATTTCTTCGTACTGCCATTGTTATACTTCAAAAAATATTTGCCTTTGTCAGCAATCCATGAGAAAAATATTCGTTGGTACAATATTTGTGCTTAATACAATGCCTGGATAAAATAAGTATTTTATGAATGTTTCTCATTTTTATTGATCGTTAATAAATATTATTTTTTATATCTTTACAATACCTAATATTTAAAGTATTTATTATATACTTGTATACATACATATTCATAAACGTTTCCGGCTAACATTAGATTTTGCTAACGATGTGAGATATTCGTGAACAAACACACCATACACATCATCTTTCCTCTTCTAATTTTGTTTGATAATCCCTAATTTCTAAGTCTACAAAAAATTAAGCTAATTCAAGTAATTTGATAAAATATTGTGTTAAACCATGAATATTGAATAAGAATAGTTATAATTATTAGATTTAAACTCATTTAAACTATATAAAGATTCTCAAAATTTCTTCAACACTTACATATCTGAAAATCAAAATGTTTCATAAATACTCTGGTTTTCATAAATTATAAGAATATCCTGCGATGGCCCATCATTATCTTTCAGCGATTATAATGTTTTCTAATACAATTTATATAGAAAATATGTCTTATCCTGTTTGTAATTGTAGTGTTTTTAGCGGTTAAGCATTCCCCGGCATAAGTTAAATAATGTAAATTTTAAATACTTAGGCATATATACCTATAGTGTACAAATTTGTTACCGCAATATAGCTAAGAGATCTTTTGAAATAAATTACCACATTCATATATGTCTTACTTTTTTCAGATACCAATTAACTTGAAAGAAATTTACCATAATGGTTCGCAATGAGGGCTAATGAAACAGAAACAAACATACTGTCATATTTCTTACTATTAAACAGATATTATGTATACACTTTAGAGTCGATTCAAGGTAATTCATTGGAAGTTAAGAATTAATCAACTTAGAAGTATCTACTATCTATATGTATAATAATATAAGATACAAATAGTATATGTATTCAGTTAAAGCCGCCTTGTACGGATGGATATCGACTTAATATTCCATATTCGGTTGCAGATCCACACAGACAGGTATTTTTAAAATTATAGGTATAAATTATAAACGAGAAAATGAACATCAGACTTATATTGCAACAATAAGCAACAATTTCAATTCGTTCTTATAAAATTATTTTATGAATTGACTATGTAGCCAGCTGAAGCACCTTAGTGCTGGAGAAGTAATTTTTAGTTGAGACAAAACTGTCGTGGAGTTTACATCGTGTAATGGAGAATAATACAGAATTATGTGAATACATTACGGATTTTGTGCCACCATATTTTTATATATATGTTTAATATGCTAGTACTGTAGTTTATATTTTTCTATTAATTAAATCAATGAAGAATAGCTAAAAGTTATTTCAAAAATTAATGATTAGTTAGTTCAACTGTGAAAGAAAAGTTTGAAACATCTCAAATTAGTTCAGAATTAAGAGTTTACATTCAACCATGAACATCAATTTATTTGGATTACTTTTACTTATTACTTACATTGCAATTTGTTTTGCAAAAGGTAAAGATTACGAATCATGATTAACCTCCCACTGTTAAAACTGTTATAGGAGCTTGTGTGTGGCTGTTTGTTATGTGGGGTTTTCTCTTATATTTCATTGGTTTTGCTAAGCAATATTCAAGAAAATGACGTAATTGTCGTATAACAAAATTAATTAATGAAGAAATATTAAGTTATAATTTTACTGAATTATTAAAACTAAGTTGAGAACTGCGAATGTAACTTAAATTTTTTTTTTCATTTATTTATTTAGCTGTAGATTTTGGAAGGTTACTTTAATTTACTCATATATTTATATACATATTTAGTATTTGGTTGGTTAGTTTAGTTTGGTTTACCTATATACTCATATTATAGGCATTAGCATTTTTACCAACACATTCATTTGATTTATGATAATTATTATATATTAAGATTTATATTAATATTCATATAGATCAAATATTGAAGTTAATTTAATTAATTTAAACCATGAATTTATATCCTATCCCACGCTGATAGTGTCTTCGTGTGAAAGCAGTTTTCAGTTTAAAACTATATATGCCAATATATAACTCTAATAATATCACTGCATTAATTGATCACGCTGCGAATGTATCGATTGTATATTAGCTGTGAAATTAACATATGCTTTATTGGACAGTAGGGTGTATCGATTTTCCGAAATTGAGATTGCGAAATCGTAATAGCAAAAAAAAGATGTGTTTAGGGCTAGCTAATACAATCTTTGAAACGCTTTTTTTTGTAAGACTTCATTTTGAATCGCCACAACAGCTTATTATTTCCGTTACAATTATTTTGAAAAATACGTTATATTTCTATTCCAGTTTATTACAATTCTTGATAAGGAGAACATCGTTTAAAAAAAGTGTTGTTTTTTATTGAATTTATACTGTGTTATTGTTTTCAAAATGCCAGTAACAACGAGAAGTATCGTAAAAACCCCAATTTTTTGACTGCCAACCCAATTATCAGGAACTGTATTACCTACATGTACAGATGCACTTAAGTATTTTTTGTGGAAGCAATAAAAAAAGTCGTAGATTCAGTTAAACAATCGACTGAACTTGTTGCAGTGAGAGTGTGTAAAATTTGGGCAAGTGCTTCGTTGCCAAGAATCATTTTTTTTAATTAAGCTTACCAATATTGTTTATTGGCAACCTAATATAGTTACAAATCTAGTCACTTAGACTAATAAGCAATTTGATTCTGACTTAATATGCTAAAGTAAAAATTAATCTATGAATTCATCCCATTGGCGTTTCATAGTTTTTAGTGTTATATACCTACAACTCTGTTGTAGTTTTAGGAAGTGCCATTGTAATAAATTGTAATGCTCAAACAGTTATACAAACTCGAAAGATTTAGTTCTTTTGAGCGTGCGTAGTACATCTGCAATATTTAATAGCTTGTTGTCCAATAGTAACGTTGACATGTTGCTGGAGTCTCTCTCTATGTCTCCGTGCATTTTTCTGAATTTCATTATCGATTAAATCTATTTGAAGGTCCCTGTGTAGATCTATATTTCTGGTATGCCATGGTGCATTAACAATGTTTCTTAATACCTTATTCTGGAATCGTTGAATGATGTCAATGTTTCACTGTTTGGTACATCCCCAAAGTTGGATACCATACGTCGAAACCGGTTTCAGTATTTGTTTATAGTTCTACTTAGAAGCTTGTTGTATGTTGACAGAGCAGATTTTCTTCCCATCAGCCAGTACGTTTTTCCGTGTTTAAGTTCTAGTTCTTCCCTTTTCTTCGCGTGAGCTTTCCATCTAAGCTTAGCGTCTAGAGTCATTCCTAGATACTTAGCTGTGTTGGAATCATCATCATCATCATCATCATATCAGCCTGCTGAAGTCCACTGCTGAACATAGGCCTCCCCCAATTTTTTCCATTTATGTCTGTCCTGGGCATACTCCTTCCAGATATATTTCAACCTTTTTATGTCGTCAGTCCACCTTGTTGGAGGCCTACCGACGTTCCTACGACCTTCCCTACGTCGCCATTCCATCACGTTCTGAATCCAACGATGATCGTTAAGTCTCGCAATGTGACCAGCCAAGCTCCACTTCAATTTTGCCATTCGCTGCACAATATCGGTAACCTTCGATTGCTGACTGATTGCATTAAGAAAATACCCACTACACTCACAAACGGTAGAACGCGCTGTTAAGTTAGTAACAGATGCTTCACAATCTGTGGCTGGATTTAAACATCGCGATGGCTTCATACGGAATAGGATTGCATCTTTAGATAAAAAGTATTTGAGGTATTACGAGTAAATGTTTGTATTTATTTGTAAGGCAATATTGGCAGTGCCAAATTCACTGTAAAATATTACTTGTCATTAAATTGACTAAATTGGAAAAAAATAATGAAAGAAAGTTGGAAATGCATAGGTTTTCAGTATGGCCAAAAAACGAAAAAGTTTTTTTTTTCTTGTTCGTATGTTTTCATTGATTCGATGCTCGGCATACCCTAGTTTGCACTGAATATTGAAGCATTTCCGCATATCGTAAAAATATGGGAAATATGTCGTATCTGGTTAGATATGTGTATAGAATAATTCAATGACATAAAAAAAATTAGTTTTTTACTCATTTTTTCGTCGGTTACCACCTTAAATGCCGTGGTGGCGATTCAAAACGTATAGTCATAACAAAACAATTTTTTTTCTGTATTGGTTATTATCGCAAAGCACATCCTTTTTGCCCTATTACTTCTCTTAATTGTCAATTTTTAAAATTTTCATATAAAATCGATACACCTTATTGGACAGGCTTCTGTGTATGCGATCTATCGCAAATATGCAATTTGCTGTCAATAAACATAGTCGTTCAATAAACAGTAAGCTATACTTCAAATTAACAGCATTTTAAATTACCTAACCTGGATAGTAAACCTATTGAACCTTTCGAGAGACATTGATCGCTATAAATAGTGGTAATATCTATTAATTTTATTATAGTTGTAAATTTAATTAATTCTGTAATACATCAGGCATAAAATAATAAAATTATTACCTTTATGTTCGTGTACTTAAAAATGTTAAATATACCCTACGAATAAAAGAATTATTATTCAATCGTTTTAACCATCATAACACCCCATTCAATATCTAGAAGAAAAATGTTTTTGCAAAAATGGGCACATATACCTATACCAGAAAAATGCCTACCAAATGGTACAAGTTTTTAATTCAACAATTTTTATTAATCGATTTATCAGAAAAAAAATGAAAATATTGATTTGAACTACGCTTAAATCACAGCTTAGTTATCAATTAAAATCATGTTGTTTCTTTATTCTTTTCACAATAAATATATATAGTTTAATATGTATGATGAATACAAATCAAAGCGCATTTCCCTTACTTACAATGTACGTTTAATACAATGAACGGCCACTAATAATAATAACATTTTCAGGATTTTTTATCTGCATTGAAAATTGGCTACATTCAATTTCCTTATATTATCAGGATATACATATATCACTTAAATTATAATAATTGTTTCACAATGAGGAGAGTTGATGGTACATCTTGGTTGAATTCATTTCGAATTCATGGAATTCATTCTACACATCTTCATTAAGTAGTACCCCCTCGATAAAATCATATCCTAGGCTCATAGAGACCTTCCAAACAACATTAACACCTCGATATCTCTCTCTATCGGTAACTTTTTAAAAAAAATTAAAAAATTTGCTGTAATTATATCTATCCTGCCAAAGTGGAGGTTGCTGCTATATATTTAGCTTTTCGTCAATCCGCAATTATATTATTGATAATAAAAATCAATTTGAAAGTAATTGTATTTATAGTAGAATATATATTTATATGTATTTGTTTCTTTATTCTTGGCATCAGAATAATAAATACGTAATAAAATGCATTTTAAATAACTTGTTAAATAAAAAGATAAGACAAGAAAACATAAATGCGACGCAAGTTTTCTACTTAATTTTACAAAATAAATAAATAAATAAATAATTTTACAAAAATATGAATGCATTTCAGAAGTAAAAGAAAACACTGTTAATAATTAGGATTAAATTAAATGCTACATTTTTTTTTAACTAGCCTTGTGCAGAAATTCTACGCGATAAAGATACCCTCTTCTCCCGACCCCTTTCGATTTTGATAAAATCTCAACATTTATTAAACATTTAAAAATATTGGATATGTATTTTTTCAACCCTAACAAATTCTGAAACTTCTATAGAGATTGATTATAATTTTATCGGAACTGATATATGAATTATCTTTTGATATAAGGAATTATTTATAATATTATTATAGAATAACATCATAGAATATATATGATGGAATAACAGTTTTTTCGTTCTTGATTTTGGGGACTTTTATCAAACTTTTCCGAATTTTCCCGACTTTTATTATTAGAGAATTTTCAGAAGTGGTTTCTTAAGTCTTCCCGACTTATCTTTTTATTCGACTTTTACCAAGACCTCGAAATTTTTTCCGATTTATTTCCGGATTTTCCCACACACTACCGGCCTCTTCATGTGTATTTCTGAATTTTTCCGTATACATTCTTGAACAATATTGATTTTTTCACTAATTTTCGCTAGCTTGATTTTCGCTAGCTTACGGTATTAAAATTGTCCCATCTCAGTTATCATTTCATTGGTTATAATAAACAATAGATTATATTGCAGTTTTATTAGCGGTTATAGAATTGCCATAAAATTATAGTGGCGAGTTTATTAAACTTCTTTGTGAGTTTATAAAAATTTATTAACATCACCTGGAATTTTACTATAAAATGTTTATAAAGCTGCAACAACATTTTATATATTGCCTTAAAAAGATCTGTATAAAACTTATATAAAACTGCCGGAAAACTTTATAACTATAAAATTTCCTATAAAAGTTTTACAAAATATAATAGATGAAGAATTTTATCTTATAAAACTTGTAATTTTGAAACTTATAAAACTCCAAGTCCTATAGAATTTAGGTATTACCAAACGATAAGTATACCGCTGCATTTATAAACAAAATTCAGGATTCTTTTTTTACTTTTAATCGAGCATTAACATTTTCTTTTAACCGGATGCTGAACCGGATTTATTCCAAATTAAAAAATTCAAGAGAACATTGTTATCGTCCCTACAATGTTGTGTTACGGAAGAAAACAGTACATCTAATTAATATAGTACTTATAACATAAAATACGCATAAATGATGGCATGAAGTCGAAAATCCAAGTCGGAATAATAGAATATAAACCAATATGAAGTTCACTTAAATTTAGATTAATCAAACAAAATAAATTTGTTATGATAATATTTGCTATACATTTACATTTGAAACATACACCCATACCTCGCTTTACGACCTAAATATGTTCCGTTAAACTTGGCCATATAGCGATATGCCGTATAACTTATACAAATGCGACATGCCATATAACATGCCATATAACATCCCATACAAATTTCAAAGGATCGGTTCCAATGTTGGTACTAAAAATATTACTGGCGTTAGGTTTTAAAACTCATTTTATTTCATGTGTATTTTGCACATGCATTACCAATAAAAAAATAAAAATTAACTCGCCTGAATCCTTTATATGATAAATCTTAAATTTCACAATAAGTTAATTCACTTACGATTTACTTGGATTGGCCTGGCTTAAGAAATTGGTCCAGCGTTTGTTGCAAATTTATATACCTAATGCAATATAGCCTTCTACATATGACAGCTGTCTAGAACATAGAAAAACAACACATTACAGTTTGCAAGTGTCCCACAGAACTTTACCTGGAGTCCGGGCTGTTTCCGTTAAATTTAATTGAAAAAAAATTTGTACTCATTAATATTGTAATAACTCCTAAACCAATAACTGTATCGCAGTGTAATTTTCGCACGTTGAATATGTTCCTCCACATATATCTAGAAGTTGAAATCAAAAATTCTCAAACCGATTTCCGTACAACAATAAAATGAATAATTCAATTACGATAATTTGTATTATTTCAATGAACTAAACTGATTACAAATTACATACAATTTGTGATATTGAACTATCTTGATCAAAGTTGAAATATGTATACCAACCGAAGTACCTATTTTTTTAACTAATGTTACCTATCAAATAACGGGCTGTGCGCACGGACTGAATTGAATTTTAATATCACCAGTTCGTCCAGTTCTAATATCGTCAGTTTTGTTGGGTTTGGACAAATCGGAAAAATTTAATATTGGCTTCATAAGTGTATAAATCAAAGATTAAACTAGAAAATGTCGCATTTGGTACCTCTTGTAAATTATTTCTTATTCTCAGTCTGTAATTTTTTAAAAAATTTTGTTAGTTATAAATTAAAGTATGTTTAAAAATTATGAATTGTCGAATGAAAATTATGAATGAGTTGTCAAATGCCTGATCTGCAAAGTAATGAATCCCCAATCTATAACAAAATTTTCAAAGGATTATACAAATATCTTTCCGTTCAAAAACTGAGATTCCCCTTCCAGCAAGGAAAACTTATTATTTGCTTGAAATAAATTAATTTAATGCACTGTTACGCAAATACTAAGATTTATATGTGTTTCTGATACAAAAGTGAAATTTAATAACACAAATTTAATTGTATTTGAAGAAGGTATTAAATAAATTTTTTTCCAATCAAAACATGCGATTAGTAATTCTATTTAAAGTTTAATTTAAGTTGTTCTGAATTCTGCGAACCATAGGTATCTTGAACCATAATGCTACATAAAATAAATAGTATTTGGGAGATCTTACCGACAAAAAAAAAACCGGTAGTAAATTCTAAAAACAGTATTATGATCATTAATTTTTTTTTCAATTAAATTGGTACAATATAAATTAGAAAATCTCTACATTACATATTATTTAGGATTAAATTGAATAAACAGTTATTATACGAGTCAAGTATTTTATAATAAGAAAGAAAATAGCAAAATGAAGCAAGTTATGTACCCCGCAATCAAGCCATGTCCAATTGATTTGCTAAAACACGGGCAGATTTGATTACAAAAAATATTGATCATGATCATGTCGAATTTAATATTAACAATATCTTGCTACATACAGTTTGATTGCTTATGATTTTTTATTTAATTGTTATACAGGGGAGTTCAGAATATATTTGAAAACTGAAACATCATTAAATGTTTTATTTAGAATCATGATTTATTATTTGTTAATAATAATAATAATATATCCCATTCAGTCTATAGAATTTGAAGCATCTAATAAAAATAAATAATGATTATAGTTAGTCTGACCTTTGCCTAATGAATAGTCAATTTTCCACAGTATCTTATACAATTTGAGAGAATTATATAGTTATAGAGGATTCAAGATATTCTATGATAGAAATATTGCTAATGACTTTGATAAATGAATTCTGGACAAAATAAAGAAATCGAGTATATTATAAATAATGATAACTTAATAGGGCAACATGCAATAGATGAGCTCGTTCATTCTAACGAGGCTTACTTCATTAATAATAATGTATAATAATCTAATAAACATATACTAGATTATTGCTATCAAGTTAATGATCTTATGTACTGATTAATTATAACTATAATCTTTATTATGTAAGTGTTATATATAACCTTCCAGGCATATAGTTGAGAGAGACAGTGTGGGTTCTGTATAGGAGGTCCGACGTCGAATTATATACGAGTATAAATATTTCTACAAGATCATAAACGTTATACTATATTACAGGTTCAACATTATTCATACCTTCATGGTGTAATATCAGAACAACTGTACACTTGAACGTGATTGAATTATAAAGTGTTTGATTTCGGCTTCTTAATCAATTATTGAAAATGAAAATTACATTTCGATGTACCTATTTATAAGAATGATAGAAAGGTAGAAATATAAAATATTGAATTTGCTACAAATATAATATCTATTCTTATAATGATGAACATGAATAATATATTGTCTACTTTTTGCATAAAATTATTCTTGATTGACATTTAATTTGTCTACGTTTTATTTGGTAACGAAAGTATTTATAATAAACATGAAGGCTATATAGAATAGAAAATATCTGCTGTAATGGGTTCTATATGATATGAGTTCTTTGAACATTTCTTCCAATTTACATTCATATATTTTATAGAACTATCGATATGTAATCTTATGTCGAATTCCATTGAGCAACTACCTTTTCACTGGAATTATGAGAATTGTTTTATTCGACTTCACCATGATATTTCATTTACAAAAAATTGTGTTCAAGTGATTTTTTCATACCAGGGGTATTGTAAATCTGCCAACTTTCCGGCCATTTCCAGAGAGTACGTAGTGAACGATGTTTGGCTACAACAGGGTTGGCAATTGCCTATACTCATGAGTTCTTTTTCTACTCAATCATGCACATTCAAAGATAAATGCGCTTAT
>JANTOP010078327.1:0-21018 GCA_027564815.1 Symmerus nobilis | reverse complement strand
CCTCTCCCCACCCAGTGCTTTGAATATATATCGTAAATAAAGCTTTTTTTACCAAAATTGAATAAATATATGAAATATTTGTGTCAATAAAGTAAATTCCAAATAAATGAACTGGAAGCTAACTAAAAGCTCTAAGGGTACTTTTATAAAAGCTTTCCGGCGAACATTTCAAATGTCGTTGCAAATTATCTTTTTGACTGGGAAATAGGTTTCAATACGTATATAATTATACCCGAAAGTTTAAGCTTTCTCTGAGCTTTTGCGATATTTGAAAGCACTTAAGGGGGAATTTCAGATTTGACTAAAATGTCAGTAATTTAAAGAAAAGTAAGTTCCAACAAACGAAATAAAATTTTTAGCAAAAGCTCTCAGTAAATTTGGGTTATTATAATAAAGCTTTTTTGCGAGAATATGATATTTCGTTATAGTAGAAATATTTGACAGAAAAACAGGTTTAAATGTATTAAATTAAATTTTAAACTTACAGATTACTATAACATTTTTCGATTTTGAAAAGCTTTTGGTAGAAAATTCTCTATTTCATTAAAATTTAATTAATCGGATGAGAAGTTGATTCCAAATAAACAAAATAATATTTTTATTAAAAGCTCTACATAAACTTTAGTCGTTCTAAGTGAGCTTTTCTGAGAAAATTGGAAATTTAACTTTAGGAAAATAATTTGACTGGAAAATAGATTTCAATACGAGTAAAATCATGCCCGAAAATTAAAAAGCTTTCTTTGAGCTTTCATATTTATCAAAAGCTTTTAAAGGAAATATTCAAATTTTTTAAATTTAATTAATCGGATAAAAAATGGATCTCAAAATTAATAATGTGAAGTTTTAATCAATAGCTTCCATCAAGCTTTCGTGTCATCAATAAAGCCTTTCAAATTTCGTTACAGGAAAATTACTTGGATAGATAAATTATTTGAAATTTAAAACTCTCAAAAAGCTTTTCTTACTTCAGATTTAATTAAACAAATAAAGAGAATGGATTCTCTTTGCAATTTACAATACGAACTGAAATTTCCACGGATTTTCTTCCGGACTAGGAAAATCTAATGACGCGGCATTATTTTCTAATCATCCGGTAAATAAATTGAATTATCAAAATTCAAAAACAATCAACGGTCAAATTTTGGTAGTAGTTAAAGTGGGGAAGGCTTTTCAATGTTCGAGATTTTCAAGGGTCGAGATTTCATGTAATTTATTATTTTTACAGTTTCAGGAACTTAACGCAATGCACATTTCTTCCTTGCAGGAATCACGAACGTTCCGGCAAATCCCTATTTTCAATTTCAATATTTTGTGGAACAGGCTATTAGTATATAATTATCATAATACTTCGTTTTTTTCAATTAATCATTAATTAATCTCGCGGAACCCTGGGGCTTTCCGATTTGCATCCCTGCTTTAGATATCGAATTCCCAACAGTGGAATAGAAAAACAATTCTCAAGGATTTTCATTATTTTCATTTTACCCAATTGATAGGACATTATCCCTATCAACTTATATGATGAAATTCGAAGGCCACAATCAATATTTTTATGTGCGCAACAACTGTCGCCTAGGTTCCTATCCGATCCGATTGTGCTAGGGGGGATAACATATTGTCGAGAACAATATATATTCAAATAATATATTTTTATGGAGGGATTGTCAACTTCGATAAATGTAGTGGAATATCTCTTATATCGACCCACTATCGATAGTATTTCATGTAATGGGAATGGGATGTGTTGGTGGGGTGGATGTAATGACGACAACTGGGAGACAAAGACCCATTCATAAGATGAAAACAAGGAAAATAAAAAGGAAAATCTCGTAAAGGGAGTTGTAGTATTATTAGGTTGTTCAAGAAATATATTCATTCCATAGAAATAATGAAGATATTTCCCGAAATATGAAGATTATTATCTCAAATTGGGCCTCGCCACCAATCTACTTATACTGAGAGATATGTTGAATGAACACACCAGTGAACAATAATATGTTTTATGAATAAGGCTTTTATTATATGTTGAAGCATAAAACATTCTTATTGTCCTTGCGATTTTGATTGGGTTGGGGATGAGGATTTTCTTTAAAAAAAATATTTACTTTTTGAATAAATTGTCACTTCTCGTTTTTGAAGGGGTCTAAGAGAGAAAAGATAAGGGAGGAAAAAAAGAAATTAATAAAATTCAATTTTCGTTCAGATTTTCATTTTTCCATGTTTTTTAATTGATTCCCAGGCATCTTTAACAATTTTCCTATATATGGAAAATTGTATTTCAACCCCAAGTCAGATTTGAAAAGCAATTTTCGCTAGGACCCATTTTTTTTTTTTTGTTTCGTTAATCGAAAATTTTATTGTATTTTCAGCATTTTCTAAACGGGATGTTTTGGGAAATTGAATTCCGTTAAAAGCGTCATTTTTTTACATTAAGGAGACTTTTTTATTTAACGCATTTCCTTAAGTGAATTATCGAAATAATTTTTATTTTCTCACCCAAAAATTTTCTTTCATTTTTCTCCCGGGAAAATAATTAACATACGAAATTATTCGAATGGCAAATCATTTTCCATCGCAATGACAATGTTCCCATATTTTCTTTTCCAGATAATGAAATTTTATTGTGTGAAAATTATTTAAATCAAATTTTCAGAATATTTTCTTCATATTTTACCACAGAAGTGTCGAGGGATTAAGAAATGCGAGAGAACATTTATTACTATTTAGATATTTCGGCCATAAATGTCCTTTCGTTAGTTCAGTTAATACTACCGTAAGCTAAATCAAAGAAATTGGGTAGAATAATAAGGAAACCAGTTCCAATCATTTCTTTTAAAATATTTCAACCTTATATGAAACAAAAATTTCAAGAATTTCTTGAAATCAAACCTTCTCATTGAATATGAAAATTCGCCAACATTTAATTAAATTAAAACAAATATTATTCATTTTACATTATATTCCTTTAAATACTTACCTTCCAATTTTTGGTTTTTGATAAATATTTTCTGGGATCTAAAGAAGGAAAAAGAAAGAAAAGGATAATTAAATATACGATATACACATTACACATTACACAGTAAATTTATCCGATTCAGATCAGAAAGTGTCTTCCATGAATTCGATGGAAATTTTCTTATTTCTACATTGGGAGCGAGATATAAAAAACGGCAAAAGGTCTTATATAGAAAATGCTCTCTAGATCTATACGGTTAGAAATGATATAAATTCAATTTAAAACACTAATGAGTTTGAATGACTTTCTCCACCTTAATATATACAATTCGCAATGAAAGTAAAATTTCAACTCTTTCATTAACATTAATTGCTTGCTGAAATTAAATTTTCGGTAGATATGAGAAGCAGACAGTAAGGAAAAAATAATATTATGTATACGCTTCGATGGGAAAAAGTTTTCTTTTAACTATTGTATGAAACATTCGCCGTGGAAAATGAGTCGGGCGGAATGAATATTTCGAATTTTTTCACCTCCTCATTTTCGATAAAATAGAAAAAGTTTCTTTCTGTGCGTGATTTTGCTTCAACATACCGTATACGCAAGTTGTGAGATCATAAAAAATAAATCAAGGAATGAAGCAAATGTTAGGAATCTATTATGTAGAAGTAGAGATAGATTGGCGATCAATTATTTTCTCTTATATTATAGTTAACACAATTCACTAATTTCTTCCCCATAATTAGGATTAATATATTATAACAGATTAACCTACTGCTCTTAATAAATGACGAGCTTCTAGAAATAATTTTCTATTCTAACAAGTAGCAAGTATCTCAATATTTCCTTTGAGGAAATGTTCTAAATCAAAAAAACATGTGCGCTTAGACCACACTGCTGAAGTGAAACTCCTTTTGGACAATTTAATTAAATTCGTGTTTCGTTTTTGGTCGAAATGAATTTTGGTAAGAAAAAATTTCTGGGTCACCCTGTAACAGAGAGAAATTTTTTAGTCCAAATAGTTTTTGGGCCACCCTGTAACAAAAAAAATTTGGGTCCAAAAATTTTTGAGTAAGAATAAAATTTTTGGGTCGACCTGTACGAAATAAAATTTTGGATCACCCTGTAAGAGAAAACAAATCTGGAGAAAAAAATTTTGGGTAACCTTGTAAGAAAAAAAATTTTGGGTCACGTTGCAAGAAATACAATTTTGGGTCACCTGTAAGAGAAAAAAAATTGTGTGAAAAATATTTTTTGGGTCACCCTGTAAGAGAGAATAAAATTATCGAGAAAAAAATTTTTGGGTCGCCCTGTAAAAGAAATACTTTTTCTGGGTCACTCTGTAACAGAAAAAAATATTGTCTTCGGTATTTGGCGTCTGCACACTGCACCTGCATTTCCTACCTCAAATTAACTGGTTTTGACGTCTGGATATGTCTGACTTCAGTATTTATTTTCGGTATGAAAATATTTCGAAACAATCGTTGGCAAGCCGGCAAGCCAAATGCTGAATTCAGTATTTGGCGTCTCGACACTGCACCGACATTTATTTTCGGTATGGAATACATTCCTCTTTATTTTTGGTATAGAAACAATTCTAAACGCTGGCAGACAAACGTCCAACCAACTTCCGTTACATCAATTTTTGGTTTACCCTCAGCAAAGAAGTTTCACTTCAAAAATCGGAGAATTAAATAAATCTAAATGAGTCGAGAAATTAAAACGAAATGCATGAAAATTACGTGAAAAATGGACATATAAATCTTAAAATTAGATAAATTCCGGAAATTTATAGAAAATTGAGCATTTTATGAAAATCTGTAAATTGTAGTTCCAAAAATTTCGAAAAGATCGATCCCGACAGGAAGGAGTGGAAAACCTCATCAACATCTACGACTCCCTAAATATAATATCTATGATCAGCCTTGTTAGAGATATTTCAGAATGTTTTCTTTTTAAAGATCACTGTTGGGTAGATAAGCAAAGGATATTTATAGATTCCCATCCCTGATGACCCCAGAATGAAGTATGGGATGCCCCCGTTTATTTTTTTGTTTTCATTTTGTCGTCGATATGTACAAATACACCAAGCACCGGATACATTCAAGATATTCTGTACATATTAAGATAACAATTTTTATTTCTGAATATCGGATAACTGGAGAATAGAAGTTTAGGAATTACGGGAGAAATTCTATTCAGCTGTAACGGGGATAAAAACATGTAGGATATTGTCCTTTTACTTGCCATTTTTCAAAAATGCACCTAGAAACCTGAAATTTTGCACAGGCATACTTAACATAAAACCAAAATGATTGACAATAATTCCGGGACACCTTAGTAGTTAATGATTATTTTGAGTTAATTTATTAAACTAAAACTAAAAAAGCAAGTAACGTTGGAATGTGCACCAACATTTCTTTCTCCCAAAAAAACAACGGGCTGTAAATAGGGTATTAGGTGGGTAGGCGGGTAAGCGGCTGAATAATAATACAGGAAAAAGAAACCAATAGATCCGGTTCGTTTGAAGGATGGGGTACACTCATGAAAATGTCAACACTGTTTATTGTTTCTACACGTAATGAATTTTTTTCTTCCGTTCTATTTGCAGGATGTCGTCCTATATATTATAAGTTATCGGTTTGTTTATAAGGAAAATTGCTATAAATGGTTTGCCAGCCCATTTTCTTATTTTCATCCTCAAACCTACCAACGGATATCAGGATATTTATCTTTTGTTTATAGATA
The DNA here is from genome assembly GCA_027564815.1 of Symmerus nobilis. Taxonomy (NCBI): domain Eukaryota; kingdom Metazoa; phylum Arthropoda; class Insecta; order Diptera; family Mycetophilidae; genus Symmerus; species Symmerus nobilis. Next base: position 15,314 of record JANTOP010078327.1, on the reverse strand, counting down.
TTGGAAATAAAAATACGGGTGTATGGGAAATCTTAAAAGGATGTAAGTATGGAAAATATTGGAATCGAATACATGACTCGATCCAGAGTATGGAAGGAAATTCATAGAAAGGATACCCTGTAAAATAAAAATAATAACCAACAAGCCCCTAAAAATAATATTATTTTTATTACACTCCATTGCTTCCGATTTTATTTTTTCCACAGCCTATGTAACCAATGGATGGATCGAATTCAAATTGTGTGGTCCTTGAACATCATATCATACATCCGATGGATGGAATTGAAATATTTTACGAAAAATAAGATTGAAATATTTTACGAATACGCTTGTTTATAAGATGCATCTCGAATATACCGAGAATTTTTCCGATAAACAACAATAAATTTTCTTGAGGGCTGGGGTTTTGTTTCTATTTCGTCAGAAATCAGTCATGTTTTTATGCGAAAAAAAAAATTATTATATCCTTGGGTTTGAGGGATATTTTTCCCATTAAGAAACATCCATTTTCCATCCCATTTATCTAATATTCAATTTAATGATGGCTAAATATTCATAAAAAATTTCAATTTAAGTGAAATTCCGTTAATAAGATGGACGTTGCATTAAACTGGATATTAGGTAGGGCGGTTCTGGTTTTTATTTGATTATTTTTTGGGAAATTGTTGAAATTTTTTAATGAAATATTATGTTTTCGATAAACTGATTGCCATAAAAATGTAAAATAATCTATAATCAGCCTGTAGCCTGTAAAGATTTTTTTTATTGGTTTGCTAGGATAAAATTTAGTTAATTTTCCGGGTATGAAATGGATGTTCCCTTTAGGTTGACCCATAAGTTCTGAATCGCGATTATAATACATCTATGATAATTATATAATGAAATTGTTTAAAATTAATGGATTATGGTTCTTCCCTAACGAATATAGGATATCAAAATCCTGTATCCTTGCATAATATTTGAACAGACAATCAAATTATTCAATCGCTCATCATCGCATCATAATCAACCGCATGTATTTTTGATGTTTTATGTTATATTAGCCATCCGTAACCCATCAACATAATATTATTATCATCCATTTTCCGAACTGATATTGTATGGCTGCAGGCTACATATATTATCATGTATGAAGCTAAATTATTTGACAAGGATATGCCTACACTGAAACAAGTTCAGTTTTGGATCCTTATTCTCAACAGTTTATATGAAAATTTTAGAACGATTTGTTAGATTTAAGCCAACATTACATGAAATCAACTTTTGAAATGCTTAAAATTATTTAATCGAATTAGAAATTAGTCTGTGTGTATTATTATTTTGCCTATGTTAACATTACTTTTGATTTTGATATAATATTTTTAAAGCCCTTATTTTCCCATAATTCCATTAAGTTTCAGCAATGTAAAATTTATTGGGTTTTATGAACTCGTAATTTTAGGGGTTGATATATTATAGATCACCTAACATACCCTAGAGAAAAATGCTTGAAAACTCCATTCAGTAATTATTGATGGGCTTTTTCCATATAGTTAGACCTCAATCGAAAACAGATCATTTACCTAATTTCTTTTATATTACTACCGATACATATCAGAACTACTATTACTCCATTTATTTTTATGTGAATATACTAGTATATCCATTGTTTCGGAGTACCTATATATCTGAATATCCTGTTGTACTTAACATAGATAAGGAATAAGAGATATGGATAAGGAATAGGGAAATTAAAACCTTGTCAATTTAAGCTAGCAATTTAAGATTCTCTTCGAATCTTTGATCTTTTAAAAAGTAAAAACCTTAAACATTTAAAATGTAATTTTCCCCAAAGCCCAATTGAATTGGAAAAAATCCTTAACCATTTCTAAACAAACGATAACCAAGAAAAATTCGTTCGTAAGTAAAACTAATAGTGAAAAACAATTTGAACAAGTAATGGGGCGAAAGTTGATATACAAGGGAGGTATCCAAACAAATGAATACAAAAAAAAATATTCAACCCCCTTATTTACATTCGATTGAATTCAATGAACCTCATAAATTCTTATCAATGGTAAAAATGCGCGAAGTATAGAACTCTACTCAACTTCCTCCATATCCTCAAGCTATCTGAAAAAGAAAATGAAGAAAAATAGTGTTTCAAAGTAAATAATGTGAAATTTTCCCCGTTTATTTTCCTTTTCATCCAGCTATACCCACAGACTCTCCGGTTCATAATATAAAATATAAAATATACCAACTTTTTAACACAAATGTGTCGTTCAATGTCATAAGGATTTGGTATATTAATTTTCGATATGAGAGTGTGTAAAGTAAATGGCAAAGTGAAAAAGTTTTTCATTTTCTATATTTTCTTCCTTTTTCCATTTTTTTTTTGCGCGCCCCAGAACTTTGTTAGAAAACGGTTTTTCTCTATGGGACAAACGACCTCCCCAATCAAGAACCGTGTATTTTTTTCCTCCATAATATTATCTCTATCCCTCCAAAAAAAAAAAAAAACACCCGAAACATACATGTTTTAGAGTTCATTGAAGGGAGTATGTTATCCGAATATTACCATATTCCAGAGGATGATGACGGTGTGATACGGTTCACATATTGTTTGATGAGGACGAAAAAAAAATGAAATTTTTATGTACAAGGAGACTTTATCGGGGATTTTATTTTTCCAACTTTTGAACAAAAAATAAATAAAAAATGGGGAGTATTCAGAATGCAAAAGAAATGTTACATTGTAACATATCTATAGATATTAAATTTGTTAAAAGTCTCTTAACATAACAGACTCCTTATTAGTTACCGTCCCTGTTCTTAGTCTGTAGATAAAGAAATCCAAAGAAAAAAAACTTTTCAATAATAAGTGTACTTTGTAACAAATATAAGGGTGGGTTTCTTTGTCGGGTTATATTTTATTCAACATATTTCATAATAAGTTTTTTGGGATCCGACATTCATTTGCGTATTGGCCAATAAACTCACAATATTTTCATATTTTTTCTCCCACCGTCCTTCGGATCTTTTTTTGCAGGATTCGGAATAGGGACAATGGGAGTGTGTAGAGGGATTTCCAATGCCTGATTTTGTATAGGGTAAATTTATTGAGTTGAACCATTGTATCCAAAAACATGTTGTAAAAAATTTTTAATTACCACGAAAATAATAGAGTAAATATAATATAATTTCTCAAGTTATAGATCTCTTAAATTTATCACAGATATTCTTGAAAATCACAGATCTACGCTTTCTCTAAGAAACTTTGAAATCAAAATTTCTACATTTGAACTTATGACTTGCCAAATTTAGTATTTAAAATATAATATTTATCATTTCAATGGATTAGTCCAAACTCCATAATTTCATAAGCTTGATCTTTGAAACTTTTTACAGATACTCTTGTAGGATTTTGAATTTGATCAATGAACAGGTTTTATATAGCTTTCGTTTGAAATTTTTGAGTAAAAAATTCTAAAATTGAGTTGCCAAACTCACTAAATAAAATATTCATTATTTCAAAATATAAGTCATAACTCCTTGTTTGCCCTAGCTAGATCTTTCAAATTTGGTACAGATATTTTTGAAGGATTGACAATTCGATCATTATAATAGATTTTCTACGCTGTTCCTAACAAATTTTCAAATTAAAAATCCTACAGTTGAACGTGCCAAATTGACTAAATAAAATATTCATTATTTCAAAATATAAGTTGTAACTCCATAATTACTTGGGCTAGATTTCTAAAATTTTGTACAAATATTCCAGAAGCATCTCCAATTTGATCTTTATACAGGTTGGATATAGCTTCGCTAAGAAAATGAGTAAAAAATACTTAGATTGAGTGAACCAAATTGACTAAAAGTAAAATATTTTTAATTAAAGTAAATATATTTCGTACGGTAAATAGCCAGGATGAGCTTAGCTTAGCTAATTTTTCCTCATTTTATTTTGTAGATATTGTATTTCATACTCCAGACTTAGAATCAACAAAAATTTTGGAAATTTAAGGGTTCTTTTTTTTTGTATGAGCGTTGAAAGAGGGAGTACATTTATGAATATGCACAACCTCTTTCTTTACATCGACCTAAAAGATCTGTTGTGAATACCAATGCCAATGTCAATTTTGAACGATCAGACATAGCCTATACCAAGAATCTTGAAAAAGTTCAAGATCTCGCAGAAATTTGTTTGTTTGATTTGCTGAGGGCTGGGGAAATCATTACCAGGCGGGATCCATAAGGTCCTCATCGTTGCAATAGCTTCACATTCCCAAAGAATGTGAACAGGTGTTTCCTCATCCTCATTGCAGAATCTGCAGATTGATTCTTCCGACCTTGCTAAGCTCACAATGACCGGAAAGAAGTCCAACTAGAAGTCTCAGGTCTGCTCTGCTAAATTTAAGGGCTTCCGCTGCTTTATTTTGACTATATTTTATGAAATGTCTGAAATGGGAGTCTATGCCAAGCAATTGGAATTGTTTTACTATACACTTCCTGTCCCATTCTTCCATCTCAGATTTAAAATTGCCCAGACTGAATCAGCAGAATGGTACAAGTCCTACAAATATGGTCGCTGACCCCTTCTTTGCTAATTCGTCTGCCTTCTCATTTCCTTCGAAACCTTCTTGTCCCGGCCCCTAGAGAACTGTTAATACACAGTTCTTGCTTAGGTTGTTAAGGATTTTTCGGCATTCCAAGACAAGCTTGGATTTAAATGTCGAAGAATTAAGGGCCTTCAATGCTGCCTGACTATCTGAGGCGATAGCTATACGCTTTCGCCGCAGATAATTCATTCTGAGGCACCTCCTTGCACATTCTTCAATGGCTTGGACCTCGGCTTGAAAGACGGTGGCCATGCTTCGTATTGGGATTCAGGCTCTAATACCGGGTCCGTAAATTCCAGCCCCCGTGCATCCGTCCTTCGTCCGTGCATCCGTCCTTCGTCCGTGCATCCGTCGGTTGTGCCTTACGCCATTTTAGAGTTAAGTTGAGAGCAAGAAGTCTGACACAGACACAGTCTGATCATGCTTGCCCCTAACTATTTTGACTAGGTCATCGGCATAGTCGATTACCTCGAAGCCATTTCTTTCGAGTATTCGTAGGAGATCGTCGATAACTATTGACCACAGGAGAGGAGACAAAACTCCCCCCTGAGGACATCCTCTTGTAAGTTCTACAGTTATCTCAGCTCCTCCTATTTCGGAAGATATTCTCCTGCGACTGAGCATTCTTGACATCCATTCGACTAGGCCATTCCCTAAGCCTCTACCCACTGCAGATGTCCTTATTGAGCCGAAGCATGCGTTGTCAAAGGCACCCTGAATGTCCATCAGTGCCGGTCTTAACATTCTTGGCGCCCTCGGGCAGTGTACTTCAGGGCGCCCCAATTGATTTGAAATATTGACTGTTACTAAACAAAAATTTTGCTCGGGCGTGCCTTCAGCGCCCGAACCAGCCTGGCGCCCTCGGCGGTGCCCGACCTCGCACCCCCTAAAAGCCGGTGCTGATGTCTATGAAAGCTGCTAGAGCTATCTCTTGGTGTTCCAGCGCATTTCCCATACGTTTGACTACATGGTGAAGTGCTGGTATATTGACTTTAATTATGGCCGAGGCCATCACATGATAGGAACTCTGTAAGAGGAATTGCAGGTAATTTTTTATCAAATAAATTAACTACATGCGTTTGTGAGAAGTCCTCTTATTTGGTCTTTTCCAGTCCAGGGTTCTTGAATGAACCCCAGCTGTATTTCAGTTCTAAATTTATCTTGGAGGTTGTGAAGATTAATTTGGATGCACTTCATGTTGTCTTACTGGACAGCACTGGAGCTAGGGGTCGCAGATGTAGTCTCTTCGGCCTCCATCTGTTCACCCTGTTTATCAGGCTTTCTACGTGCCTTCGCGTCATCTTTGTTCGATTTGCGGTGAAGTTTTACTCTCACCCCAAATCCAAAGTTCAGCGTGAATTGTTTTTCTTCCAATGAGGACATGAAATCAGTGTTGACACTGATTGTAAGGATTGCCAGAGTCTTATTTGTCCTCCGGAACTCCACTTTCCATCCTGAAGTCGTTATTCCGGCATTTTTGCCTTGGATCATCTTCAGAATGTCCTCATTTAAATCTTCTGAGCGACCCTCGAAGTATCCGACCAAAATATTCTGTTCGGGGAAGTCTTTTCCTTCCAGAATCTTCAAGTTTAGCTCAGACCATGCCTATGCGCCCTTAACCCAGTTTGAGGTGTCAATGTCTGCACAGGCTAGGTGTATAAAGCCACCCTTAAGAAATATCCCAAGCTTTACGTTACCAGCCACTTGGCTAAAGGAAGGCTTAGAGGTCTTAATCCTCTTACCGTCTTCCTTATTTGGCGTGATGGTATGATCGCGTCTTTGTTTTCCACCTACAGTAGACTTCAAAGGAGGCCGAATACCCTCCCCTTGCGCTTTTTTCCCTTTACGTGGTGTTGGTTTAGCCAATTTCTTGGTTTTAGGTTTTGCTGCTTCCCTTGGCTTCGGTGCAGTAACAGTCGGACCCAGGGGGATTTGAGCTTTTTCCAGCACTTCTTGAAGAGAAAGTCCTTCCTTTCTATATCGGAGGAAGCGCTTTCATTGCTCCTCCCATCTTAGGAAGTTGCTCTCCATCGGACCTGGGTTTTGAGGTGGAGGGCGCAGCCACTCCAGTCACTTTTGGATCTGGGGTGGGATCACTAATCGTTGTTGAGGCCACTTGTGCCTCTAACGATGCGATATCCTTTTTTGTCGGGGCACGCCCCAACCAGGCGGTGGTTTGTAAAGGATCGCCGGCTTGGCTCCCCCCGACCTCACCGGTTCGGCTAAATACGAATTACTCATACCAAATTTATTAGCTCGCTATCGAAATGAACTGAGCAAGGATCAGCCGAGAGAGTTTCTAGTCTCACCATCACTTAGAGGTTAAATTTGGAGTAATTGAGGCCCTTTTTCCATCCAACCAAGTACATAAGCGCTTGCCTTGCTTTGGAATTAGAGAAGGAGCCTTCTTTAGAGACCAATTTAAGGGTTTGTTACGGGTTTGGATACAGATTTTCATTTCATTTTTATTTATTTAATTTATATTCCTTCCTTAGACTTATACAATTTTTATACATAATATTAATTGATTATTGAACTTAAATTGTAAAAAGCTTATTTTGAATATTCAAATTTTATTTTTTCATTATCATATTTCAATTTAAATGTTATTAAAAATTTCAGTTGTTGAGTTTTTTATTTTACTTAATTCTTATAACAAAAAGAGAAAATCGGATTCTAATATTTCATCCGATGGTCCACCTATCCCGTACTTACCATATTTCTATGCGATTTTGATTTATATAGAAAATTATCTGTAATTTTTTGGGTTGTTTGTTTGGATTTGACAAACAAATATTCCATCTACATATAGTATATTCAAATCGTCCTTTTAAAATATTCAGATAATATAAATATATTGACCCGTAGAGAAATCAATCAGTAACCAATAGGGACAGACAGTATATGACCATATTTTACCCGCTTTCACTAGATAATAAATAGATTCCAGGGATAGTTATCTTTTAGTTAATCCTAAAGACATGAGAAATTCAGAATTTTAATTATATATCGATTGTTAGAAATCTAGTTTGAAAACCCCTATTTTTTCAGTAGTCGATTTGTAAATATAATCAGAAAAATGTATGGAATTTTAGATTTGATTTTAAATTAATTTTCCCAATTTTGTGAAAATGTTTAGAAGAAGAATATGATCCAGACTAAGCCCACATCATATGCGGGTATAATATATAAAATACAAGCTCTACGGCTTTCATTTTATTAACTAAAATTAGTTCTGTTTAGTAAAAACTTTTTTAATTTTAACTGGTTACGGTTAGACATCGATAGGAATTTAAGTATCTGACATAATATTAAACTGAATGAAAATTCTGTGCTTTTCTTTTAAAAGTTTACGTCTTAGATTTTACTAGATATAAAGGATATCCATATCTATCCCACTGAACTATTACAATCATTTTTTTTTTCAAAAACACCAAATATTTTTATGAATCCCAAATACAAAGCTACCCAAAAAAAAAGTTCTTTATTATTACAAAATTATCCATAAAAACATTGAAAATGATACAAAACTTTTCCCATATTCCTTAAGAAACATGAAGCTAAAATAAAAATTTTGCAATACACGGGGGATGAAAATATGGCATAAAGAAAAAAAATGTTGAACAAAACCCTTAGGGAAAAGTTTATTTTTTCTCGGCTCCGTTCCCGTATTGAAATTCAATAAGTTTTCTTCAACAAGCCATATTTAAACATTCCTTGAGGAAAATCTTTAAATTAAAGGCAACAACATATAGGCATAATAAAAGTTGAGATTGTATAAATATAAAGAGACAATTTCACTAAACAAAGGATATATCTTTCTTTTCATTTTTTTTTTATAAGAAAAGAGGTACGTATCTATATCTATTGGGAGATCTTCTAAATTTCGATTTACTTGAATTCTACAAAACATTTGAATTCAATATTAAATCAACGAATGTAATAAATTAAAAAAAAAAATATTTCAAGATCCAAGACATCTGTATTTAAATCTCTAAGTAATTTGGAAGTAAAAAATCGTTAGGTTTCGAAAACATAAAAGTAAATTTCCTAAGAAAGGATCTACCTAACCACCCATTCAAAGTTTATAATATTCTATGTTATACAGATGCTGAATCAGTTATTATCCCTTTAAGTTTCGCCTTTTAATAAACATGTATACTAACTAAAAGATGTTTTTAGTTTACTTAATCTACTATTTATTTTTATGATTATTTACTGGAAAATTTTCATATTATCAACCATCGGAATAATCGTCCCTGCAATGTGAATCGAAAGTTTTGAGTTGGTTAGGTGAGTATCTGAAACCTATATACCTTGAGATTTTCATAGAGATGATATGTCCTTTTTTTAATGCCGACCGATTTCCAGAACGATAATTATAATGGTTTTTTTTTGGAAAACTCGGGTAGAAAATTCATTTGAGAAAATGGATCAGCGATATAAGAAAATGTTTGTCAAGAAATGGTTTGAAGTGAATCAAAATAATAAAAGAAAAGATAATATAGACGCGAAAAGAAAATTGTGTGAAAGCAGCAGGTGTCTGTATAACAAGATTGAGATTCAATTTTCTGCACAGTCGGTTGGTTACCATCCACCATATCCAGGTCCAGATTGTATCACATTAGGAGGCGGTCATTCTAACATAATATGCTTCGGATTTTATTATGTAATTCCGTCATATGATTTTGGTAATAAAATCTTTCGGACTTAGTTAACTCCATCAGACCCTGTACTCATCTACAAATATACTCTTTCAAAATGAAAATGCAAGAAAGCGAAAGATAGCAACTGTAAGAAAATAATCGGGAAAAAAATATTTTCTTTTCGATATTTTTCTATTTCTCCAATCATCCCCACAATATATTCAAAAGGAAGATTGTATGTTTGTTGATCTGTATCTAGAAATAACTTCAACTTATCTCAATCTGATTCCCATATACATAAATGAGGTCTTATCTAATATCTTACAGTGTACTTGTATCCTAAGATTTTAACTATCGTATCATGTATACTAAAACTCCATATCTCTAACAATAGATACTTACCATATGCATCTTACGATTTTTCTGAAAAAAAAAGTTATTTTAGAATTAAACCTCCAAATATAAATCAAGAAAGATGTAAATACAGTTCCGATCATAAGAGGAATTTTGAGATTTCGTAAAGATACTAAAAGCTACCTGCCCAAATCTGGAAAATATTTGTCAAAAATCCTCCTACATATTGCTAACAATTTTTTCCGATTATTCAATCATTCTTAGTGATCAGTCACATTCCCATTTTCCTTATATTTTCTGAATTTTTTCTAAACATTCCCAAAGCGTTGCTAATGGTAGGTTGACTTTGGGTTAAATTTCCCAAGCAACATTTGGGGTACCCCATCTAGTTTTGTCTAATATAATTCCTCACCAAAAGGAAATGTTCGCTATGTATTAAAAGGTGATGTATGACAAGGCTATTAAGGAAGACAAGATGATTTTAATAAGATGAGAATTTTGTCCGATCATCCGGATATGATATGTGAAAAACAAGGGGAAAATTAGAATTTGTTTTCCAAATTGAAAGACAATATTTTCTTATATTTGTTATACAATAAATGAAAATGTTCTATTTTAGATAGAAATTGTTGAAACTATTCTGAAGTAAAACGATCATTAAATTCATAAATAACAAAATAACTCCAATTATGTTAATTTTCCCTGGAAAACTATACTCTGGAAAAACCGACAATGAATTGTCTCTACCCATTCTAATTTCTTTACCCCCATTATCCAAGAGGTGAAGAGGCAATAAATAAAATTGTAATTAGCGTTAGAAAATTGCAAATACAATTTTCCTATGGTTTCATTCCAATGAAAAACTCTTTGTGATGAGATTTATTTTACAGCTACCTAGCAAAGCGAGATATATATCTGAAAAATAAAAAATAGAATTTCCATGGTTTTTCCCATTTTCCATATAAAACATGTAGGTGTAGATAAAAAATACTAGAGAAACGAAGGTGAAAAGTTTGAGTGTTTTTTTAAAACTTTGAATTCATACCACAGTTTTACAATAATGGGAAAAAGAGGGGTGGGGGTTTTTTTTAGAATTATTTTCTTGGATGTATATCGCATATATTTCATTAAGCCACATTACTAAAGGACCCATTTTCATATAATAAAATCCGAATAGAAAATACTCGTGTTAGCTTCAAACCTCAACCAGCAAAATGTGTGTAGGTATATAGAATGAAATCCCTACTTTACCCATTTTATAAACCAACATCAAATATATATGTATACTCTGTTCCCATCAATGAATATAATATTGATGGGAGATGAAGCACCAAAAGTTCAAAGCAGAATATTATCACCATGGAAATGCAATCTGTTGCTTAGATACAAACGGAATCGGATAATATTATATTTTATGTCTGTTTTTGATTCACTTTCAATCTAATATTAAGTAGTTAATTGTACTCTTATATATGTATATATTGGGTATTCGCGAAAGTTTTTTCCGATGTACCGATAAGATCATCGGAATTATTGTTATCGATATCGGATATCGCACATTATTGTATTTATTTCCCTAAAATCGATTTTCCTTATTACTGTACAATAAAATGTAATATTTTATTTAAAAGAAAGGCGAATTTATTTCTGATACTTATATTTGGAACGAAAATGATAAAACTTTCCAAACATTCCCAATTGAATATATGTAATACCTATATTTTAGAGGCAACCTAAAAATTTTATGAAAATTCAAAAGTTCATAAAAACAAAAAATTTTATAAAAAGAAATTTTACAAATTTGCGGATTGAAAACAAAAATGGGTAGTTTTCAGTCAATAGATGCACAAAAAACGAATTCGTCAAGAAAACTCCATGCTTTATGGCCAGAAATGGACTATTTCAAAACATGCTATTTATTCAGCGGCAGTCATACCAATTAATTAATTATAATATTAAAAATTGGTATTTGGTTGTAAGTAGTTAGGGTTAAAATTTAAGATTCAAAATAATTTAATTCCCTTGCAAGTCGCCTATGCTCTATTAAAGGTAGTTACCCGCGTAAAAGTCGGGATTGCTCGGGAATGTTCGAGAAAAATCAGGACTGGTAGATAGAAATAAAAAAAATTTGTCGGGAAGTCGGAAAAGCCTGATATTTTTCAGGAAAAATTAGGGAATGTTAGGAAAAAGCTAAAAATTGTCGGGAAAAGATTTGAATATACTTGATAAATGTCAGAAATGATTGGATAATAATAGATTCTTGAACCATTTCTTTGGGAAAATTTGAATTTTCGTGAAATGAATGATTTCTTGTTAGAAAATAGATTTTAAAACGTAAAAAATTAAGATCGAAAGTTAAAGCTTTCTTTGAGCGTACAATGGATTGAGAAAGCTTTTAGCCAAAAATTCATATTTTTTACAGTTCAATTTTAAGCTCTAAATGAGCTTTCGAGATTGTTGATGCTTTATTTTAAAAAAATTTGAAATTTCGTAAAAAGAATCGTTATCTGGATAGTAAATAGATTTCAAACGTATAAATTTATTTTCGAAACTTAGAGCTTTCGTTACGCTTTTAAAAGTTTGAATAACCCGTATGTGATAATTCCGTTTTTAATACATTTAATGAATCGGATGAAAATTAGATTCCAAATTGTATAAAATGGCAGTTCTATTTTAAGCTGGAATAATCTTCTTGATTTTTAATACTTTATTATAAAAAAATTTGAAATTTCGTTAAAAGATCATTATATGGATAGAAAATAAATTTTTTAACGTAAAAATTAAGGAAAGTTTAAAGCTTTCGTTGCGCTTTTAATAATTTGGACATGCTTTAAGCGAAAATTCCATTTTCGATATAAATTTAATGAATTGGATAAAAATTCGATTCCAAATTACATAAAACGACATTTTAATTTGAGCATTCAATGAGCTTTCGAGATTTTTGAATTCAATTTTTGGGAAAATTTGATATTTCGTTAATGGATAGTTATCTGGTTAGAAAATAGATTTTTACACGTAAAAAATAAGGTTCTGAAAATAAAGCTGCATGGGAGCTTTTAAGTTTTCCAGAGCTTTTGTACAAAATGTTAAGTTTTGACCGTTTTGTATGTTTCCTGAACTAATTTATAAACTTTCTGCATCATTACATTTTTTTGGATCCGAAAAAAAAAATTTCCGGTCCCTTATTAATTTCGAAGATGTGAGAACAATGATTCTTGGCAGGAATGTCTTAAAGATCTTGGAGTATGTTAATTCCCCGTAAGTTATTAATTTTCTTTTGTTGTCTATTTACTGTCCTCTCCTTTCCCATTCAGCCACACTTCCACTTCATTTTACATTAAATTACCCTAATTTATACCAACGAGAAGGAAATGCATGAGAGCAGAAGAAACTTACTTCGTCAAAATAAATTTACCATGAGATAAGATATTTTACTTGATTAATTTCTTAACATGAAATGCCGATTTTCTTATCCTATCCGTAATCTTATCAGATGGAAAACAAAGAAAAAAAAATAAATAGAAAATACACCTTATAATATAGGATATTAACCTTTTGAAAATTAAATTAAAGTCAGGAGAAACAAAACATCTTCGGCAATTTAATTCATTTCATCTCATTAGATTTAATGAAAGGGTGGTAAGGTCGAGAGAAAATCATGAACAGAAATTTCCTATTATTCTATCTTTTCTTTCGGATGTCTATTGGTATTATAATGGAAATTCGGTCACGAAAACCCATTCGGTTTTGGATTTGGATACTATACCCAGAATTTCTCCGAACACAGACAATTTTTCATCGATTAAGCAATCATATATCAAAATAAAATATAATTCTATGGGATTTGATTTGGAACGATCCAAACCACATATTAGAAAATTCCCAAAGGTCCCTTAGGCAATTCTTAACCCTCTGGTCTTTATATATTCGGAATATATAAACATTTCTTTATAATATTTATAATCTTTCGGTTAACATATAAAATAATTTGAGATTGGTTGGTTAATTATTTCCCGTCTTAAAAGAAAGAGGAAAAGTTTTCTTGTTGTTTGTCGGTTTTATAAGAGTTCGGAATTGGATGGAACCCATTTCCATGTTTATTAACATGTTTTGTTGAAATTAAAAACCGCTTCAACAAATGGAAATGTAGAAAGATCAACAAAAATTTGTAATTAATATGGATTTTTTTCGGGTAAAAGAATTGTCGGAGGGTGGGGGAGGGGGGGCGAATTTTATACATTACGAATATCCTTATAAATACTAATTAAAATATTTTTCATTTAACAAACAGAGAGAATTTCGGCATGATTAAAATAATAACAAACAAATACTAAAAGTCGGTATATAATAAGCTATTGTAAGAATAAGAAATTGAATTCCTTGAAAATCCACAGAAATCTTCCAATTTTCCTCAATTTTCTTTTTCGGGTACCATGTTTATCTCATAAAAATATCGAATATTTAAGGCCTCGTAAATTAAAGTCATAATATTTGGCATTAAAATTTTCATTACGTAATGATACAACACATTTGAAAATCCTGTTTCTAATTTCTCATTTAGGAAAATTTGTTTAGTATATATACGATTATTTTCCCTAATTTTCCATTTCGAAACCGTAATAAAAAGATTAATTTTAATGAATGAAAATGCAAAGAATTTTTTTTTCATTTTCATTTTAATTTGACAGAAATATTTCCTGTCGTTATTTTTTTTTTGCCATCCCTCCAACTACTTGTTCCTGTTATAGTGTTATTTCCTTTTAATTATCCTATATTACCCGCCCTCACAAATAATTTTTGCACATCATCATAATCATCAGCGAATTGTACGAAAGTTTTTCCCTACTTACAACCCTTTGCGATATGCCTGAAAAAATGTTCATGGTGGAAAACTGATAAACAAATCTACATATTTATATTTTATATACATACATATATACATCCTCTAAGCTCCCTTAAACTTCCTTTGCCAAAAATTGTTTTTTTCCTAATTTTTTTTTTTTTTTAAACCTACAAAAATCATAATGAACATAAATAAATTAAACACTTTCACGCTAATTAGAGCATGTAATTTTGTTTGTTCATTTTATGTTCATAATTTTTTTTCCAGTATATATACTCCGAAAAGCAACACTCCTTCTCGTTTTTAGTCCTCCTATACATATATAGAACGTCTCCAGGGAGTTAAAAAAAAAATTGTTTCCTTGAAAATCATTCTAAAACGATTCGGTTTATATAATGTGTATTTAAGTGTACGGTTATGAGTGGTTAGGTTCATGTAGCATAAACTGATAGGATGTGTTCTATATACGGTATAGATACCGTGAGCAAATCCTTTTCCTTTCAGAATATTATGCTATATATTTTTAAAAATGCCTAGTCACTACTATTTTACTAAAAATATATGGGAAAGCTTTTCCATTTGCTTTCCCCGGTAAAGAAATATAATTTCAACAAAAAATTTCATTGGTTGTACCAACAGAGCCGTTCTAAATCCAACGGTTGTCAAAATTCTGGTAATAATAATTGGTAGAAATAGTAATGGAGCTTTAAGTAGATTTCAAGTTGGGTATTATATGCTTAATTGCTTAAGCAGGGCTTCGAAGTTCAAGGAGAAATCAATAAAGCTGTACTGCCGTCCTTAGCATACTTACCGTATACGACATTTTGAGTTTTTGCTTTTTTATGAATTCTTATGATCTCAGGGATAAAA
>JANTOP010078216.1:0-21018 GCA_027564815.1 Symmerus nobilis | reverse complement strand
GGGGGGGGGGGGGGGGGGGGGGCGCGTCATGGTATGGTGTGGTTTTTCCAGAGACGGGTTTGAACCTTTGCTTTGCACTCAAGAGATTCTGGATAGATATCTGATATATACGGAAATATCAATAAGGTCACATGCTGCCACGTGTGAAAGCATTAATGCCTAGGTATTGGATTTATCAGTAGGATGACGATCCTAAACATACTTTCAAATATGTTAAAGACGAGGAGGAACGTTTGGACACTACTAGAAATACACAATTTGTCCAACAAGTGCAAGAGATCGTTTACAGCAGCCCTAAGGACCATTGCGAGGGACCTCTGAGGGCCTGATCCGTCAAGTTCCTAAAATGTGGTGGTTTTTGTTTTCCGACGAGAAAATGTCAAATAGGATCAAAAACCCATCGGAGAAATGACAGGTGGTTATGCTCAAATCCTGTAAAGATTCACAAGATGCACAAGAACTACGGTCATGCTTTTAGGAGTTGTGAGAACATGTTTATGCCACCCCACTTCTTTCATTGAGGCCTTCGGGTGAATGCTGCTGCCTATACCGAGGTTTTAGAAATAATTGTGAAAACGAAAAATTGACAGTGTACGGGGGTAGACCATGTCGACTCAAGATTGGATGGCCGAAAATTTATGGGCACCTAATTACCCGAACCTTAATCTCTTGGATTATTACGTATGGGGCGTAGTTGAGCAGGAGACCAATACATCTCCATAACAGTATTTCATCACTAAAGCAACCACAATGATCAACATGTAAAAAGAGTATTTGATGCCGGCATGCAGTCGTTTCCGACCCTGGGTTGCGTTGGTCATTGCCGCTAATGGAGAGATTTTATTGAGTAATTGCATAGTTTAGGAGTAAATTAACGTTATGTAAACATGTTGTGGATTTATAATAAATATTGCAAACAATATTAACAAATTAGTCTTAATGTCCATTTGGCCTCAAATACCGTGTGCACCCTGTGCTCACAAACTATCAACTTTATTGATCAACGATATGCGCTAACCTTATTAAATTGTCTGCTGCAGTTGTTTCTATTCTCAGTTAATTCTATTCATATAATCATCACTTTTTCTGTTCCACAGCGATGTTTACTCGAAAAACCCGAAATGTACTCGAAAAGACATACCTATACTGAGATAGGTGTTTCAGATCACCATAACTCCATTTAACTTTTGAACGATTCGAGATAAAAAGTTGAAACTTTGATAAGCGCATACACCGACCCTCACGTGCAGTTGTGGGAGAGGGATGAGGGGAGGGGGTGTACCTAAAAATGATGAGATCACATCAATCGAATAAAGTTAAATGGAACACAATGTAGAGTTATAAAAGATTATATCATGAGATGAGACAAAGTTTAATGTAATTTAAATGGCAAAATGCTCATGCTGGTAACGCTATTTTGTAATTGAAATAAAAATCTGCCGTTTTACACATTTTCTTTAACTATTGTAGTTTATTTGAAATATATGTGACGAGTGTCCCAGTTTAAATTCGTCAGAAGTCAACCAGCATAGGTAGGCTAAATTTGCTCAAATTTTCTTTCTAAATGAGAACCTCCAAAATATACCAATTGTCCCAAATTCGATATTGATTGTGCCTTAAGCCTAACCAATTGAATAACATTTTATATTTGAATAACGATTACAAACCGGATTGAATATGACGTTATTTTTCTGGTAGGAAATGGAAACTACTGAAGAGGACACAGGGGAAGAACATCTGTTAGGAGAACCTCAGGTGGATGAACCTACGGAAGGATCTACGGTGGAAGGACCTTTGGTGGCAAGACCTAGGGTGAAAAAACCTACGGTAAAAGAATCTGTGGTTGATGAATCTGTAGTGGAAAATCCTGCTGAGCAAGAAATAGAAAAACTTGTGGTAACAGAGCCTTCGGAATTGTCCCGACCAGTAAAACTTCCATTCGAAGGTTTAGTTATAAAAACTCATACACCAGTAGCTAAGAAAAATGTACTAGAACTCTACGACAGTGATTGGGAAGAAATGAACAATGAAAAAATTGACGAGAACAAATCGAAAAAGAAAGAATTGATTTCGCTCACTCCACCCATTGAGAAATTACCGCCCGTAAAAGAAGATCAACCAATTGAGGAGGGGGAATTAGATCGAAGTTATACACCATGTCTGGATGAACAGAATCCGGGAATACACGACAAAGACGATATGTTTGAAGAAAATGTGCCGAATCCCTTGCAATCTGAAAATGAAAATGAAGAGCCATTGAATGAGACTGCAGCTACAATCCCTCGAAGCGGCAGTGGTGGCATAGAAGGAATGGAAACGGAATTAATATCCGACGATGAGCAACAAGTGGATCTTTTGGATGAAGGACAACACTCTGCAAGTCAAAATGATCGCCGACGAAGAAGCAGTAGTCGACGTAGAGACGTAACTCCAAGAGAGTTTAGTAGAGACAGGCGAGATCGAGATCGGGGCAATCGAAATAATAATTTTAAGAAAATTAGCAAAAATACAAAGGAACGAAATTACCGGGAAAAGGACAGACGTGATAGTCGATCTCGGCGTAATAGTAATCGGAGAAGATCTCGTTCCCGTTCCAGATCCAGATCTCGATCTCGATCCCGATCGTACAATAAAGAAAACCGTGGACGGGGTCGAGGGCGTTTTCGTGGCCGTGATAAACGTAGGGGGGAAATACAGCGATATGATGTAAGAAACTTGATAGCCGATCGACAATCGAGACCATTTAAGGACCAGTATGGACGAGATCCGCGACCACGAAGCCGTACGCGAACACGATCACGTAGTTTTACGCCACGTCGACGACAATCACCGATTCGACGGCGACGTCCAAGCAGATCAGTGGATTCGTCACCGGCACGCCGTAGATCGTTATCAAAACGACGATCCTTATCGTCGACCCCACCAAGGCGACAGAGTCCAGTGCGCATACGACGTCCGTCCCCACCAAAACACAGAAATAGATCGGAAAGTCCTATGCTTTTTTCACCACGACCAAGACGAACGTCTCGAACACCATTACGACTTCGATCTAGATCGTTTACACCTAGAATTGATCCGACTAAGTCAAGTCAACTACCGTCTATGAATGGTAAATCCAATTTTAACAATAGAAAATCGAGATCCAGGTCCATGTCACCGAGCTCCCGATTGAGTAGAAGTCTTAGTAAATTACGCAGTCGATCGCGAAGCATTACCCACAAGTCAAAGAAACGATTAAAACGGTCGTCCGATAAACGGCCAAAAAAGCGTAAAGCGATTAAGCATGTTGATGTATTGCGAGTCAGTATGAGTCCTTTGCCACCTCTCATTCGAGATAGAACACCAGATATTAATAAATATAATAATCGAATTAATCGTTCACCGATATGGAAAAATCCCACAAATCCGGATGAACGAATGTTATCATGGTCCCGGAGCCCATCACCTTTACCACCGTCTAGAAATATGGCGATTCGCAGTGACAATTCAATGTGGGAAATCTCTTCGCCGCCGCCAATATCGCCGGTTCCGCAGCCCACTGAACCGATGACATTTGTAGTTCGAAATAAAGACAGTAAACGGAAAAAAGAGAAGAAGAAACGATCGGCGGAAAAACGAAAGGAAATTCAACTGCGAAAAGAGCGCCGAAAACAGAGAACAGCAGCAGCCGGAACAACAGATTCGGCTGACCGTTTAGATGAATCTATTGCCCCGTCTAAGGAGGTCTTTGCATCAGGCGATAATATTTTAGTTAGTGTAAGTTTTAATAAGGAAGCAAATGCGAATAAAACCCAACAACAGACAACAATTGTCACGTTGCCGCCGTCAAAAGATCAAATTATATCGAAAAAAGATGTTAATGGAACTGCGGCGAAAAAATCAAAGAGGTCGACAGCTCGAAGGCATAGGAAAGTAGACCTGAAGCCAGTCGCAATAATCGATTTAGATCGATCACCATTTAAGGAATTAACACCATCACCTAAAGCTGTTATTATACTGACGGACACCGATCAAGAAGATGAAAGCATGCAGCCCACTACAAACCCACTAAACAGAATAGAAACCAGGGACGAGAGACAAAATGTTGTTTCAACGATAGTATCGATGACCGAAACAATACAAACGCGTAACCAAGACATAAATAATGGAGCGAGTGCTCCTCCGCTGGACGTTCAACAATCGTCACAACCACAGTCACCAAACGAAGAAGAGGAGGAGGACGTGGTAGATACTTTTGCACGAAATAATATGGGCCCAAAGACTCCACCCGAACTGCCACAACAAATAGTTAAATTCCAACTGACCAACAACAATAAAAAAAATAAATTACGACCCATTTGTAATGCATTGCACGATGAAGTGGAGACGGGTAGTGCTGATGATACACCCGATAAGTCAGACCGAGACCGTGATGATAGTGAAAATGAAAACGATGATACTCAAATGAAACCGCCAGCAATGGGAAAAGTTGGTCCAAACACACCTCCCGAACTGGGCCCCTGTTCCCCGGATGCCTACGATCCATTCGAACCAACCAAATCACCCTCATCGTCTGCTGCGTCGCCAGATATAAATAATGATGATAATCATATATGTGACAGTATTTCTCAGGATAGTGTTGAAGTGTCACACACACCAAACATACCAACTACAGATGATGCCCAACATCAACGAATACCCGACAAACCATTAAATCCCCTCAATTTATCGGTAGCATTTATTAGTTCCAAAGCTTCATTGGACGCTGCCAATTCTTTATTGTCTAGCACCCTTGAGGGTGGGGTAATTGAAAGTGAAATGGAAGTCACGGACTTAGCAACACCATCACCGAAACCAGATGATATACCGAAAATTTTGACCTCTCAAATAAAGGTGCTTAGCAATGTAGTGATATCAACAGGAAAAGATCATCAGCGTACAATTGGAAATCGGGGACCCACCACACTAGCGTTGACTAATATTCCGACTACAATTAGTCCAATGAAAAGTCAACAAAACGTAGCAATGGTCACCAAACAATCGCCATTAAAACCGAAAAACTTAATAACAAAGTTACCATTACCACAGAAGACGAAATCACGACTAAATGGTGACGATAATGCCGATCTAGTTGAATCACCATATTCACCCGGCTCAAGTGATTATGACGATCTGTTTGAACCGCCACCACTATCACCTCCAAAACAGCGAAAACAGCAGACTGGCAATAATAATAATAACAATAAAGCCGAAGTGTTTGATGATCTATTTGGTAGTTCAAGCCCATTGCCTACCACATCGAAATCTCGACCGATACGCAGGCAAAGCAAGAAGACTGCCATAAAAGGTTTATTTAATTGATATCAATTAATATTTGATATAGAAATTTTAATCATTTCATTTTAGATTGGTTAGGCAAGCAACAAATAACAGAACCAGCAACATTTGCTAAGCTCAATGCGGATCAAATACGAATCTTAGAAGATTTACCTAGTTCAGCTGTGGAACTTCAAGTTAAAGACAAGGTAAAAAATTATATTTTTCAATATTATATTAATTTACACCTTAATTTAAATTATTATTAATTCAATTTTAGTACTTGCGAAAATTAAATCGTCAGGAACGTGTCGTCGAAGAAGTGAAACTAGTATTAAAACCACATTACTTTAAAAGGCATATTAACAAAGAAGATTATAAAGATATTTTAAGACGAGCTGTTCCAAAGGTATTAATTTGGAAGGGGTTTTACTTTCTTTTAACGTTGTTGTATTTCAATGACAACCAATATAATTTTCAGATATGTCACAACAAGAGGGGCGAAATTAATCCGAAGAAGATTCAAAATTTAATTGAAGCATATGTTAGGAAATTTCGTAATAGGCGACGACATGGTAAACTATCGAATGCTGTCGATTAAAGAAAGGAGGTACGTTCTAATTTATAATAAGCGGATCAAATTATCATTACATTA
This sequence comes from Symmerus nobilis, assembly GCA_027564815.1. Taxonomy (NCBI): domain Eukaryota; kingdom Metazoa; phylum Arthropoda; class Insecta; order Diptera; family Mycetophilidae; genus Symmerus; species Symmerus nobilis. The sequence continues at coordinate 15,068 of JANTOP010078216.1, read as the reverse complement.
CATTCCATTACCCCACTGGCTCTGTACAACTCATATCCGAATTAATGTTGACACAATGGTAGACATCATCGTTGCAAACTCCGTATCAAAATGGTCCATAGGTCTTGCATTAATAAATATAATACTGCTCGTTTTCGCAGAAGCGTTGAAGACTACACGTAATGTTGTAGCCGTACTGGTTTCTCTTCCTGCAGCTTAGTGAGCTAAATAGTGCGATTCATATGATTAAATATTTGATTTAATTGGCTTCACATGATTTGTGGCGAACTGTGTATTTAATACATATGTCTGGCAAAGGTTCGAGGTCGCTAGATATTCAAAGTCGTTTCTACAGTAATTGCACCATATATCTCCCATCGTTTAACGCGAATGCATTTGTATAAAATGGACGACAACTTTTCTTCCGTTTATTTATTTTTTGGTTTGATATTTCCTTCAATTCCTTCAATACAATTGCTTATGGAGGGGACCTCATGTAAATAGGACTTTTTTTTGAAGGTTTTATTACAAATAAGTGGAAGTATTTAATGAATTGAAATAATATACATTCTAATATTTAAGTTATAATCTACGAGAAAAATGGTTTCGGTTGTTGAAAAAAAATCAAAATGGCGGCGCTGCAGCAGCTTGAACTTGACTCCTAGATTTTGCGCGGGGCGCGCCCAGGTCCTTGTAATTGTCTGAAATCAATGAATCAAATTTTATAAAGAATCAAAGAAAATTTTACATGAGGTACCCCCCTTAAGTTGATCATCAATACTGATATATGCCACAGTTTACAGTTGATCGACATGAAACGATCCATAGGCGACACAGAAGTATTATCTAGCCATCTAATTATACCATTTAACAATATTTTTTAATGTGTGGTAAAGCCAATGGTCTGTTTTTCCAGGTTCGCATTAATTTGGGTCTGCTAACACCAAGCATTTTGTCTGGGCCACTAATAAATTCATCTGGTAAAAATGTGATTATGTTCTTTAAGCATCTACTAGTTTTCAAATTCGATGAGCAATATGTATGTACCAACTCCAGTAATTGTTGCTAAAATTTTCTTAAATGCTTTGGATAGCATATTCCGTTATAAATACAATTTCTGAGCCTCGATTTATAAGTGCGCGGTGGTTCTTGTACCCAAATTTTAACTGAAAATTTGGTATAATAGCGGTTGGTAATACAATTGTTGTATTCTCGATCGAAGTTGGATTATACTGGCCGTAACTGGTAGATGAGATTGTTCTTATAATTCTAGTCTAATTGCAACATTGATAATTTATTGATACCTGGCTATAAAGCGAAAATCTTGAAAATGCCTTATTTTCAAGTTATCTTGACTAAAGATTTAATCGATTGGAATCGACTTTCCTTAAATTTTATAAAATCTGTAATTAATTGCATTTCTTTAGACCGAATCAGACTCACTGAAAATTTCCCGCCGTTTTATCCAATTAAGTTATTTAATCTATTTTGCACAATATGTATGTGTAATAATGAGCTAAGTCAAGCATTTTTTTGCTTGTATGCAATTGATCTACATTTCCTTTTCATATCTTTTTAATATTGTTTCACTAATGTTCTATTGATAAAATAAAATAAAATTAATCGATGTTTTTATTTAATTACAGTTGCATCTGAATGAAACAACTCTTTAGTAACACTAAATTAGCTACAATCGATTTTTTTGTATATATTAGTATTTAAATTAAGTTTAATTGCATATTTGAAGAAAAAATATCTATAAAAAAACAAAAACAATTATAAATTAAATTAAAAAATATACCTACCTATATTTTTTTTTAAATTAAGTTTCATTACGAATATATAATTTTAAATTATTAAATTATTTTGTTTATTCGATACAATTCTTTGTAACATCCGAACGTCTAATAATATATTTAGACTTAAATGAAAATAATAAAGAGAAGGAAAATGAAAAATGAAATTTTTTTTATCAATAGATGTTATTATTCATTTTTATTATAAACTTTTAATTTAATTTAATTAGTATGGCAATATATGATGTAGTAACTTTAAAACATTTTAAATGAACAATATTATATAAAATGAAATGGGTTTTATTTAAATCTTTTGTTAATTTAGATAAATTTGCCTTGCAAATAATATTGGGAATAGTAATAGGAAAAATCGACCCTGTCTACATGTATTATATCTTTTAAATTTAAATGGACGTTCTGTTTTCTATTCTATGAAATAGGCTTACGTTGGTAAAATTTTGACGATTGTTGATGTCCTAAAGTTATGTATTCATTTAAATTATGACTTATTCTAATTCGAAATTTACGGTTCCATGTCATGATTAAAACGAGTGGACCAGATAATTATTAAGAGTTTTAATAAAGGCTTAAAGTGGAACCGTAAAAAAATAAAAATTATTATTTTATTTAATAATTAAAAATGGAAAAGTAAACTTATTAATATAATTAATTTTAATTTAACATTTCATTCATATTACATACACAAAAATAATGAAAATAGTTCTGTAAAGTATCAATCCATTATTATCATACGATTTTGCCAAAATTTTTACTTTGTAAATTTTCGCTAATTCAAAATTATTCTTCGCATACAAATAGACAATCCCTTGCTTATTTGATATCTGTTCCAATGTGAATGTTTTTGTATTTGTTATATCATCAAATATGAATCTCGTTCGTTGCAAAGGAGTTCCATTAATGTCGTAATTAACCAATTTCAAGATTGGTACATCAAAGTCCAACGTTTTTATAGATAGAACGGTATAACTAATTGTTTGAGCAATTTGTGCATTTTCTGTACAGGTGTTATTCGGTTGATTCTCACACAATTGAATACATTGACCACTGATTTCATCCCGTTCAAATGTATCGGGACAAGGTGTCGGTACACAAATATACGAACCGTTTATATTCAAACAGGATTGTTCTATATCACAGTCGTCTTCGTTGCGGTAACATTCGTCAATATCTAAAAATTTGAGAATTTTTTAATAAGAAATGAATATTCAGAGATTACTGAAATTATACCAAAACATGTTTCATTTTCCAAATAATATCCATCGGCGCATATCATTTCAGCATATTTTATCAAACTAGACAGCGGCGAATCAGTAACTGAATTATCGCGTGGCATACGAATACTTTCATCATTATGTATTGGAATACACGTACGCTTCTCTTTGTCTAATTTCATATTTTCTGGGCATTCACATCGATAGCTTCCTAACAAATTGATGCATTTATGAGAACAGCCATGTCTTCCTTGTGTACACTCATTGATATCTTATGTTTTTTAAAAAGTAGTTTAGATACGTAACTGTTAGATATAAGAAATACTTACCAAGGCATTTCGGTTTATTTCCTATTTTCGTAAAACCTAATGGACAGAGACACGTGTAATTTCCGATTGTATTTGTACAAATCATATTTTTGGGACAAGGATTAGGTTGGAGGCATTCATTTATATCTGTAATTGTATCAGTTAAATTGTAGTACTCAACTTCTAAAGGGTGTATTCAGTAAATCTATTATATTAGGGTTATTTTGGAGGTCTGGTGGGATATTTTCCCAATTTGCGAATAAAGTAAGTGTCAGAGCAGACAGGCAGTATGGTAATAGTAATCGCTGTATGCAGTAATAGTAAATTTTACCTGCACATGTGCTTAAAACCTCATCAAATGCAAATCCTCTATTACATTGAGCTCGACTCCTAAACATGGAAAAAATTACATGATAATTCCATACATGCAAGAACCATAATTTAAATCTTACACTGTTATTGGTCTGGATCCCATGTTAACGCTAATCTGAAATATTTCGAATTGGCATAAATATGGCGAAGCATAAGATTATTTAATTTTTAACGTCTATAGGTACCTGTGCGGTGTCCTCACTAATTGGTATAACATTTTCCACTCGAATTATGACGGTTCCAGAATTTCCCACATCCTTATCTTTATTACGATCATATTTAAAACGATTGTCGTGTTCCTGATTAGGTAATGGCAGCACATATTGGGTAGGCTTACTCTCAGAATATTCATATTTCGATTCGAACGAATAGTCTTCATCGCTTGAACTATAATCACTTTCGTAACTGTTACGATTCTTATAAGATTGCATATGAGATATGGTTTCAAATGCACCATTATTTTTCACCATATCATAAATTTGACACTGCCGATTTACACATGCTACTACTTCTAAACCTGAACCATCACATTTTTTTCCATCACCAAACGGTGTTGGATTATTACATTCGCGCGTACGGCTTCGCTTACCTCTGCCGCATGTTCTGCTGCACGTTGTCCAAGGTGACCAATCCGACCATCCACCATCAATTGAACAAAGATTTTGATAGCAATTTACATTTTCAGTTGAATTACCAACACAAAAGTTACCACCGTGCTTTGGTGCGGGGCTATCACATTTCCGGTATCTTGAACGAATACCGTAACCACAAGATACCGAACATGTACTCCAAGCACTCCAAGCAGACCATTGTCCATTAATGGGACAAAATTGGACATTACATTTTTCGTTTTGCTTGTCGTTGCCAATACACGGTTTTCCACCAAATTCAGGATTTGGTGAATTACATTTTCTAAATCGTTCCCGTTCTTGATTTTCTATATTCTTTCCACTATCCATACACTGTGTTGGGCAATCAGTCCACGTAGACCATGTACTCCAACCACCATTTATTGGACACGGAGCTATGTAGCAGTTATCTGTTTGTAATGCATCACCAACACATAGTTTATATTCGGAAGTGGATGGTTGTCCATTCGAAAGTAAACACATTCTTGAACGCATTTTTAGTCCATTACCACACGATGCGGAACAATGGGACCATTCACTCCATGGTGACCAATGAACTGGAGCTACATAGTAATTAGATGGCTTTTTATCAATAATTTATTCGTATTTATGAAATACTTACTATAAATTTCCACGTGAAATACTCGTTGAACAGAACCGAGATGGTTCTCCGCCAGACATACATATTGCCCTGCATTGGATCTCGTAGAACTCATTACTCTAAAATGTTGACCATCATTAGATAATAGTGCCGATGACACATTTCCATATTCGATTTCGATAGCTTTGTCATCCTTTAAATATTTTATATAATTCTAAGCCGTATTTATTTTTTTTATTAATTTTATTCTTTGTTTTCTTTCGGAGACTATTCAAGCCAAGTGCAGGTTTAGTGAGATAATCACATATTTTGTTGTATGATAAAAATTTCTTCTAAAAGACCTATTTCTATTCTTATATTTCAAGGTATATTTAGACTAAGACATTATCTAGAAGATTTTATCTAGTATGCAAAGGTGCCCGAATTACCTGCACCACTTTCAACAATACTAGTTGGTTGAAGTGATGAAAAAACTATAAGCTATGGTGCAAACGCGAAATCTATTGAAATTGAAAATTTTTTATTATCTGTGAAAAATTATAATGTTATTGAAAACATGTAACATAATTTTGGTGCCAGCAGTGGGATTTAGTTAACAGGTAAGCGCTATAATATTTACGGAAGTCGGAATTGATATTTCTATTGTAGCATTACACTTAAGATAGGTCACTCTAACAAACATTCCCCATTGCGCCTGAGCTAATATTAAATAAAACAAAAATTACCAACCTTAAACCAAACCACTTTTGGTTGAGGCTCCCCTTCTACTGCACAATCCAAAATAAGAGCATTATATAATTTCGTGGAAACATATTTCTCAATAGGATTTATCAATGTTGGTGGTTTTTCAACAGTAACATGAAAACTCATTTGAACATGACCGTAAGTGCTATTCGCGTAGCACACAAAAGTTGATGATTTATTGATAGCGACAATATCTAGCGTTGAGTGATCCACCAACAGAACCGTTTCATTTAAACGGTTATTGTTTAAATATTCAATTTGTAACCATATAATTTGCGGTTCGGGATTACCGGAAACTGGACATTCCAAATGGACATTATCACCTTGACGAACCGTTCTTCGATCCGTTGAATCATCTCCATATAAATAGTTTACATCTTGGTGGTTCCGGTTATTGGTTATAATGGTTGGGGGAAGTAATATATTAATATCAAATTTAATTTGATTTGATCCAGCTATGTTTTTAGCTAAACAAACAATTTCTCCACTGTCAGCACTCGACGTTTCAAGAACATATAGAGTCTTCCCTGAATTTATGACTTTTACATTTTCCGATTCGACAAGCTCTTTCTCATTCTGAATAAATTTAGCACAAAAACTTTACTTTAATTATAATAAATAAAAGATTAACTTTGTATCATTATACTTTCAGCCAATAAACGTTTGGAACTGGCTGGCCAGCGACCGGACAATTTAATATGAGGGGAAGTCCTTCTAGAATATTCAAATTAGCTGTATTCTTAGTGTCATTTATGAAAAATGGAACAGCTAAAGAGTAAATAGAAAGTATAATTTATAGTTTCAATTCTGTTATCATTAGCTTACTCAAAATTTTAACATCTGCACTCTTTTCATCGTTCCCAATCGCATTTGTTGCAGTACATGTATACTTTCCGGACCGCTTTAAACTCATATGGGGGAAAACTAGCTCAGAAATTATTTCTCTGTTATTCAAACCGTTCTTATGGCTCAAAATTGTATAACCATTCGTTGGAAATTTATTCACATTATTTGTGTAGAAAGGATTAATATTGAATCCATTTCCATTATCGTCAATCATTATAGTTTCATTATTATCCAATTGTTTAATGATAGACTCATCGAATATAATTCGAGCCGTACTTGATACTAATCGCCCATCAACGGTCCAGGTAATTATTGGGATTGGACTACCTTCAACTGTACATGTCAAATGAAGGTCACTTGAATTTAAAATCGATACAGATTTTGATACGAAATTTATTTTCGGCTTCCCTGGAATAGGTTAATGGATGTTAGAAGGTTTTTCAAAACTATATAAGATAATTGGGTTTTCACAAAAACTTACCAAAAATATTTACGTAAAACTTAACCTTTTCTTCTCCAAAAATATTATCAGCGGCACATTCATATATACCGTTATCAAGGTCATTAACATTTCTCAATTCTAATATCTCCTGAAACTCACTGATATGATTTCTGAAAAATTATAGGAAATAGTAAATTAAACATTTTCTTACATGCTAGTATTGAATGTTACCCATTTTTTTCCCATTTAATTTTAGCTGGAGGATTGCTATTCATCGTGCAATTCAAAATTATTGTATCTCCGGTGTTGGCTTCAATAATCTGTTCAGGATTATTGAATTCATAGGTAGGAGCGGCTAAAAGATACGTTTCTTTTTATTCTTGTGTACCGGCTACGAAATCGGAAATGATAATGAAAGTAGCTAAATGCATAAGCTCTGAGATATGGTTGGCCACAACTCACGAGTATTGTCAGTGGCACCTTACTTTACCTTTACACTTTTTGCAGATTTCCTTACAAGGTTTGTTTTTCTCTAAATCATACTTTGCGAATTTTCTATAAGAATTATGAACCATTTGAATTGACCTTATGGAAAAATTGGTGAAATGTACTCCGAACCAATTATGGATTGAACTAACGTGCGACTTATTGATTGATTGGATCCATAGAGTTGGGAAAGTTTCAGTCAAAAGACTTATTAAATATTAAGCAGAGGGAAACTTTTAGTGAATCTGCCAGTGCCGGATTAAGCCAGCGCGGGGCCTGTAGCAAATGTTATCAAGAGGCTCTTGGTTTGATTTGCGATATAAAATAAAACACACTTCCCATCGTGTTCGTTAACTCATTTTTTATACGCTGTAATGTTAAAAAAAACGTCCTCCGCTGCAGTTAGTAATCATTAATGACATGTAAATGCGTAAAACTATTGGCACATTTGGAAAATACGACTCTAATGAATTTTCCATTATAAGTCTATACAATTTCAGTTCCAGAGCCTCATGCTTTTTTTTTGTTGTCAATAGCAGAAGCCACATCTCTTTTAAGTAGTTCTGCGAACTGCACAAGTTCGTCGCCTAGGCTTTCTTCAAAATCGTATTGGCAAGCACTGACGATATTTGAAGTTCTTTTCAAGAAGATTTAACTGCCGAAGTAATCCAAATACACTAGTCACTTGACGGTACGCTTCCATGCGTTTAGCTAAGGCAGGTGTATTGTCAATTGTGACAATAAACACCCGACTTTCAAATTTTTCTTTGGGCGTTTGATTTCCTACAACTTCATCGTTCTGGCATTCCGTTCCAGGAAATAGTCATTATTCCTGTTTCCAACTTATTCATCTTCAAAGCTAGTCTGTACGCCTGATTACGACATTTTACCTTTTGATCCATGTTATTAGAGGTGCCATCTATATTTGATAGTGGTAAAACCGCCTAAAAGTGCCTTCGTCGCATCAGCTCGAGCAGAGCGCCTGGTGTGCGGCAGTATTTTCAAAATCGGGAGTTTTGAACCTGAATTTTCCAATGCTTTCGTAAGAAGGCCCCGTCTATAGGTAGAAGCAGAAAAATGTATAGAGGCTTTCAACAAAATCGACAAAAATGAATGCTTCTATACAATATTCTGCAGCACACTTGGCAACTAAATTCAATGAATATTCTGCATACTTATTTATCTTCTTAATTTTTGCTTGTAAGCCTCAGTACTTCCCGCTAATATTGCTGGCATTGTTGTAACTTTGACCACGACAGTCTTTGACATCAATGTCCAACCATCACCCAAAGGGCACGGGGATATTTAAATTCTGCTTTTTCTCTGTCTGGGCGCGGTACCCCTAGCATTTGCTACTTCTGCTACATGGCTAATCCACCACTGGAATCTGAGCGTTACCGGTAGAACATTAGCGAACCACAATCAACTTCATTTTTATTAATTTTTAACTGATTAATTATTTCCTAAACCTATACGAATTTATCATATTTTTGGTAAAAACTAAAAGTTCTTTCACCATTTTATTTTTTTAAGAAATCATTGTTGAGCAGTCACAGATTTAGATTTTTTATTTTAGTACACAAATTTAGATTAAAATAAGAATTAAAGAAATACGATCGATAAAAACCGATTAACGTGTTATAACGTATTTCATTTAAGTAAATATGACTGAAGAAGGCCTAGCCTACAAAAGATCGGAATGGAAGTCTGCTTAACATGCATGAGACATGAAAAAATCTAATATAGATATATTTTGCCTACACCGTCCCAAGTCCCTATATCGTTTCACTACAAATAGAAGACTTTCATTCAAGATGTATTTAGGTCTTCTTGGAAATAAGGGTACGCCCAAAATGGTTTAAATTTTAAACTAACTACTCATTTGGAAAATAAATATTATGCATACAAATTTTACTTACAAACAACATCGATCATATATAATTTTTCAATAGATCCTTCACTATTTGTAGCCCTACATTTATACAAGCCACTATGATCAATCATTACTTGCTCAAAATTTAACGAATTTCCATTTGAAATAATATTATGCTCTTTTAACCATTCGATCTATACGATACAAAATAAATTGAATTGAAACCACTAAGAAGTTCGTTTTAAAAACTGATTTTATTACCGTTGGCTCAGGATTTCCCATTGCCAAACATTCAATGAAAAAATCTTCACCAGCCTTTACCGTTATTTCTATCGGATCGGATTCATCGATTACTTCATTTATGTCATTTGAAATTTCATTAGGATTTAATAGAATTTGTGGAGGAGTTAAAACGTTCAAATCAAATGAGTGATACGCTTGTCCAGCTTCATTTTCCACAATACAACTATACTCTCCTGCCATTTCGGGTAGTACGAAAGGAATATGTAATCCGCTTCCTTCTTGTCTAATGATCGACGTTGTTTTTAAAATTTGATCATTTTTTAACCATCTTATTTGGCTGTAATTTTCGAATGGGCATTTCAATTCAACTGCATCGCCGACACTATAAGATTTCTTCGTATCCATAGAATCATCGTTTTGAATATGTTGTGGGGGTCTTAAGTATAGAACTGAAACAGTTCTACGATCTGTACCAACAGAGTTTTCAGCATAACATACATATTCGGAATCGGATACTTGTTCATCCGAAAGCGGATACGGGCTTTCTATATTCAAAAAATTTGATTCATCTAACGGTGAGCTATCACTTGCAATCCAATAAATTTTCGGTATTGGATTACCAATTGCGTTACATTCAATTCTTAACCGTTCCGATGGTAGGATGGTTACTTGTTTCGGTATATCTGTTGTTATTATTGGTGGATCTAAAATAAATGACGGTTAGGGTTTATATACCACAAAGTTAATTAAAAACAAACCATTAACAACCACGTAAAATATTTTCTGTGTTAATCCAATATTGTTATATGCATCGCATGTGTACGCTCCTTCATCATTGATGGTAACATTCTTTAACTGAAGATTTCCGTTATCAAGTATTTGAACATCCAAGGAATTTTCAATAGAATTACCATTGTAGCTCCATGCAATTTCTGGCTGTTAAAATTATTTATTAGGAATTGTGAGTTATCTATAGAACAGAGTAATTTACCAACGGAAATCCTACAGCTGAACATTTGATAATCGCTTCTGAGTTTGAGCTAACTTTTATAATTTCATCTTCGATCGGTAGAATTTTGGGCTCAACTAAGTACGATTGCTTAATAAATGAAACTGAACAAGTATTTTAAATTAAAGAAAGTTACCATAAATTAAAAGAACTAACTCCTGTTTGGCGGTACCTCCATCATTAATCGCAACACATTCATAAATTCCCGTGTCAGAAGTACTGGCTCGGAATCTATAATGACAATTTGATAAGAAAAATAAAGGCGAAAGTAGATTACCTCAAATTACAAAGAAAGCTTTGAATGACTTCCTTTTCCCTCAACATCGACGTATCCTACAGTCAAGTATTTAAATTCTAAGCATAATAAACTCATTACACAAACGAGGATGGAATTTTAATGAAAAAATTTGACAATTATTTAAAAGAGAACTTCCTTCTATAGATAAGGGTAAATAACAATTAATCAACCATTGAAGTCCTTTTTCGCAAAGACTTTTCTTCTGTTAAATTGTTGTTACTCATCAGTAGGTATTAAGAGAGCATACTTAAAGTAAATCAATAAATTAAGTTATTATATTAAGTGAATACTAATTATAACAAAAATATTTGCAACATTTATGCTCAAACAATATTAAAATATAAAATAAAAAAATAAAAAAAGCCCATATGAGCGGCAAGACCTTATATGACCTAAACCTATTTGTATCTGCTGTATTCTATCAAGGCAAATCGATTGCTAGTTAACTTAATAGTTAGTCACATCGCTGAATACTCACATCAATGAATTATTTTCGCTGATATATTTTTCGGTGGATAACACTGATATATCTTTACCGTTAAACATCCAAGTAATGGATGGCGGCGGTAAAGCATAAACCTTACAGGGCAATATAACATTATTGCCTTCCACAGTTGCTTGAAATGTACCATCGCCTTCTATTAATTTTGGTGGGACTATAACCAATAATGTAAAGTTTTTTGTGATTCGACCTGCTGGATTAATGGCGTGGCACTCATAAACACCAGCATCGCTTGGCTTAGTTTCACCAACAGTTAAAGTTGTGTTTTGTATATCAGAATATCTAATATTATATCAGAAAAACAATTATATAATGTATTTATATTTTATATTTAACTTACACACGCTTATCATAAATAATAGGACTTCCATCCTTTACCCATTCGATAATAGGAATTGGTTTTCCTTTAACTTCGCATTTTATGTAGGCCGAACTTCCTTCAATAATTTTAGCATTTTCGTCTTGTGAAACTAATGCGGTGTCGTTATCAAGGCAAATCCGTTCGATTTTTGGTGGAACAAGTACTTCAATTTCCAGGGAGAGAAAATCTACACCAAACATATTACCCAATTGGCATTTGTATGGTCCTGACTGATCTACGGTCACATTTTTTATTTCCAATATATACTCCAGCATTTCGTTTTGTTGGTTGGAGTCATTTCGATACACTTTAATATTACTCTGTTCAATTGATTCCATATTTTTAAATTCTAGATCATTTGCAGTCCAGGAGTAGTGAAGTAGTGGTCTGCATCGATCACATTTGCATACCAATTTAATATCATCGCCAACATTTACTGATATCAAATTTGTGCTCAGCGTTGTAATTTTTGGCGGACCTATAAGTGAGTGAAGTGGTTATATTTTTATTAGAGTAACTTATTTAAATGCTACCATATGGTATTCCCTTAACGATAACTCGATGTAAACTTTGTGGAAGGAAACCATTATCGGCTGAACAAATATACGTTCCTTCGTGATTCGGTTGAAAATCGGAAACGAATACGTTGTCCTGAAATATATCCAAGTTAGTTATTCCCATTGTCAACGGTGATTGGAATTCCCATGATATAACTGGTAGAGGATTCCCTTCCGCGTTGCAAGGTATATTCAAAGTTTCACCATACCGAAGAGATATTTCTAGTAAATGGAGGTTTTTGTTTGTTATTAATAAAGAGCTAGAGAAATCAAAAATGAACCTTCTTCCGATTTATTTATAATAGTTGCTGGGAAATAGACAATCAGTTCAGCATCAACGGATTTTTGTAATGTAGTTGTTTGAACTACGCAAGTGTATTTTCCAGCTTGTTCTCTTTTTGCTAGAGGTAGAATGAGTTTGTTGTCTTCACTCTTTCAAAGCAAAGAAGACGAAAATAAAAATAGTAATTTAAAATTTCTATATTAAAAAGTCTTTCTTTTTTTACCACATATTCGCCGTTAAAACGAATTTCTTCATCATTGAATTTCCAGTAAAGAATAAAGTCTTTTATGGGTGGCGATATGTTGCAATCAATCTCAAAATTACTCTCATTTTCAAACGTGATATACTTGTCCAATGACATAGCGACTTGAAAAGTTTGTGGTTTAATATGAACATAAATCTGTTCTTCAACTGTCCCTTGTCGATTCGAAGCCATACATGTATAAGGTCCACCATCCTTAATTTGAGCTATTGATATATCGTACGTCAATGTCATTGTTGTCCTTGAGTATGATACAAACAATACAATTGAAAATGATCAAATCATAATTAATTTAATTTTTTTTACAAACGTTTTCTGTACTTCCATTAAAACACGTCCAGCTTTTTTCCATTTGATTGACATTGGTATAAGGGACTTTGCCATACATCGTAATGACATCGGATTAAATTCATTAAGATATATTTCGTCCATTTCTAAATCTATTTCAGGAGGACCTATTTGAATACAGCAAAGATACTAATTATTATCTGATTGCTGTTCATTTTAATATGGAGCCTACTTTCTTCCTGAGATTGCACAACTGTAGATAGAAGTCTTTTGAGGGGATTTCCGTTTTTATCAAATCCGTTGATCTAGAAAACAAAAAAAAAATTAGAAAATAAGAATTAATCAACCTAATATAAATTATCATAGACAAAATTCGAACAGGATTAATTTTTCGGTCAGTACTGTAATCTTACCTCACAAAATAATTTACAATAGGATTAATTTAAAATTGAACATTTTAAATGTAAATATTATTGATAATAATTTGGCCAACCCTACCCTTACCCAATAATTGATGTGATTTCGTGCGCTTTCCAAAGAAAAACCTTAAATGAGATAAGCAATTTTATGCAGCCAGTACATAAGCACATCAATAGGCATCTTCAGTTCTTAAGTCCATCGAATGCTTGTGTTAAAAACAATGCCTCAGGTTTTGGAAACGAGAAATATCCTGGGTTTACTGTAATACCATGAACGGAGGTCTTTAGCACAAAGCTGATATGACTGAATCATTTTGATCACAGTACATACTTTTTTTTATCTAGGATGGTAAGGATTAAAAGTGCTCTTGATATGGAATTCCCCATATACAAGTATTACACTTCAAATTCAACCTGTTACACAGTGGCGTGCGGTCAATATCTTCACGAGGTGTGCAGAATTTTACCACCTTTATCAGTTTTATTGCATATTATCCTTATCCGCGTTTGCATTGCTGGTTTTTTTAAATTCCGATGATAATTTTGGCCCATGTCTTTGTCAATTGTGAAAATTGGAATATAAATTTTCAAATTAATCAAATTTCGTATATTTTCAGATATTCCATGTCAAAAGAATTAGAAATCTTAATACAAAATTTGGTATATAGGCAAATGAAGAAAACGGCAAAAGAATGTATCGATGCAATTTACTTAAATATTAATTCTATTTTATCCATAACTTTACAAGTCTAATTGATTTTCAAATTGCTAAAATTGCCGGCGAAAAAGTGGTTTTCAAAGTTAACAAGTCATGGAGTAGATCCTTGAAATCGTGTCAAGCATTTGGCGATCAGTAGATTTCATACAAATAATCTCTAAATTTTGCTCAAATTGTAAATATCTGCTAATAAAATCTAGATAACTTCGAGATAATAAATGGATAATATTTCATGTCCTTGAACTTATAGACAATTTTATTTAAAAATTATTGTTTTGAGTGAGATTTTCGAATATTTTGCCCATTTTCAACATTTCGTTCAGAGTCTCGAAGAAAAACTGAATTCCCAGACAATTTTGTTCGAATTGTTTCTATATAAAATTACTTTGAAAAAAGTTACCTCCCGATTTTTGATTGTAAAAAAATTTAGAGTAAAAAAGTTATTCAAAGTTATCTTGTAAAATTATTTAATTTGAGTATTGGTTGATGTAGCAATATGCAGAAATAAAAATTGGTTACTATTTTGACAATAAAGTTTAAATAATAGGGTAGTCTCACCAGTGAATGACCGACTGCTTACCAGTGAATAACCGCGGAGAAATGGCCAAAATTTAATGGAAAAATGTATTTTTCTTTAATGTTAAGGTACTATTCTACTTTGAGTTACGCAAAAAAACGCTGTTTTTCAAAAATTTATTTCTCGTTTATTACTGCACTTATTCAAAAACGGTTTTCTTTACAGAAGTATACATAACTTTATGTACACAAAAATAATTTTTTGCGATTTTTTATTCATGTTGTCTGAGGTCTGCAGAGGGCG
>JANTOP010078105.1:0-21034 GCA_027564815.1 Symmerus nobilis | reverse complement strand
CCCTCCACCCTGACCTCAATTTTTTTTATCATTCCTCCACCTAGGACCCCCCATAAGGGGGTTTAGAGGCCTCAAAGTCAGATTTGGGGTATTTTTTCAACATCAGATATCACCCACTCAATGCTCAAAAAATATTTTTTCGACTATCAGCGCCATCTATCGGTAGGCGGCGGCATTTTTTTTCCAACTCCATATCGACCCAACGAACAACTTCCCCATACATATTTCATACGAGTTTCACATCAAACGCTATTTTGAGGCATTTTCTCTTACGAATACTTATTTTCGTAAAGCGTCGATAAATTTTTGAAAAAGCATTTCGTTCAGAGGGGGAGGAGGAGGAGAATAACTAAAATCACCAATACGCAGAGAAAGGTCCAACTTAGTTTCCGAAGATGAGGCATGGAACGCCTAGGACGCCCCGATCTGGGAGAAAAATTGAGTTTCCCGCAAAAGTGGGAAAATTGGAGGGGAAAATTTTATTTCCAAACAATTTTTCAAAAATATTTCGAGATTTCCCCAAAATTATTAAATTTTTCTTTTTCATGACATTTTCTAAATTTTAAGTAAATTTAGAAATCGAAAAATAAATATTAATTTCCAAATTTGTTTCTGTTGTATGTAAGGGTTTTCCAAAAATATATGTGTTACCCAATATTTTGACTTATAGAATTTTGAGCTAGAGAATAACCAAGCAACTACCTCAAAAATCATTGAAAATAAACGCTAATTTCATTATTTAGTTGTCAACTTTATTAATTTCATAATTAAATTAAATTAAAATTATACATTGTGTTCTAAACACTTGGAAAATTGTTAAACATTAATTATTTTAAATTCTATATAATGATTATAATTTTACTTAAATAATTACGCAAACATTTTTTTTTATTAAATTTTAATTATTTAAAAATAAATTTAAATTCCAAAAACTTAAATATCACAATTTTACATTAAATCATAAAAGAAGCTTAATAATTATTTTTAAATTGCTATTATTTATAATTATTTTTAAATAATAATTTTAAAAGTTACTTTTGGTTACTTTTGAAATTTTGCGATAAAAATAAAATTCTTTATCCTGTAAAATTGGTTGGTTTTAAGAACGATTAGAGATGTAAAGTTATGCAAATATATTTTTTTAAAAAATTATGAAGTTACATGTGGTTTCTATTTAGC
Organism: Symmerus nobilis; assembly: GCA_027564815.1. Taxonomy (NCBI): domain Eukaryota; kingdom Metazoa; phylum Arthropoda; class Insecta; order Diptera; family Mycetophilidae; genus Symmerus; species Symmerus nobilis. The sequence continues at coordinate 19,855 of JANTOP010078105.1, read as the reverse complement.
AAAGATAATTGAATTCACTCCATTTTTTCTTTTATTTAAATTTAAACATTAAATTTTTCACAGTAAATTTAATTAGTTTCATTAATTTTTTATTTTTTACACATTTTGACGGCTATTTTGGGGTATGGTTTTTGTATATTAATTATTAGTCTAATTTACTAATTATTTAGCTCATTTACGACAATTTGATTTTCATTTCGATAAATTTAAAAATTAAAAAATTATTAAAATTATTAATTATTCAATTCCATTTAATTTCAAAAATTGTGTTTAAAAATTTAATCTCCCCATAATCATTTAACCAAATAATTCAATCAAAAATAGGGGTGGCCAATAAATTGGACCTATTGGGTAAAATAAAAATAAAATGAATATAAATTATGAATCAAAATTAAATTAAATTAATTGGGAGCATCGGTGGTCGCGCGAACCTTATGACCACGGAACGATGCTTGAATTTTTGTGGCAGCCTTATTCAATTCCGGATCGGTTAAATCAATATCCAATTCTTCGGCAACTTTTTTCGTTATCTCCTGCAAATCCTTCTCATCCTTCAGAACGCCCTCATTGGTGGCAAGCTTGCGTGCCAAATGACCACGAAACGTTGCCTGTATACGGACGGCAGCATCGCATAATTCTAAAAATAATATTAAATATTAAATATGTGGGCGGACATCTGAAAGTTTGAATATCAAACTTTAAAATATAATTTTATTTAGTGGAAAGTTTTGGATGAATATCCTTCCATTCACCACTTCTTTGGTTTATTATTTTTTGACCTTATTTTGTATCCTACAATTTATATACATATGAGAAACTTTTCCTTATTTTCTTTTTATTTTAAATCAAATAACCAATAAATAATAAAATATCCTTAGTAGAAGTCAATATCTCATTTATGTCTTGCAATATCCATTAGTTATTTGCCATATCAAAAACTTTTCTTCAATAATGTATGAAGGAAAATCGACAATATCAGCAAGGTTATATAGTGAATTAACAATTTTCTTAAGATTTTTTACTTTTTCACTTAAAAATCGATGACGTTAGTATAGAATTCTTGTTAAGAAAATTCCTAATACTTATCATGAGTAGGTAGTATAGGGATTTAAGGTAATTGAGAAATCTATTGATAATTTAGTGTAGTAGTGCTTTATTGAGAACAAGAAAATTGAATCTCAAGTCTTAGGTAGTAATTTCCTTACTTACAATCAAATGATTTCTAATTTGGGTGTGGAATTAATTATTATATTAAAAGTAACGAACTTTATGATGGGCCACCCTAATAAAAGAAATAGAGTTACATGGTTGAGTATTGAAGCTGAAACCAATAAAAAATAATTGACTCTAAATCACCCACTTTTCCATTGAAAATCTTTATTTTGAAAGGATTCTTTTACAATAATTTTCTTTCATAAAAGAGGTTTATTTTTAGTATCTTTGCCTGGGCAATTTTCAAATTGACTACACCATTGTCCGTTCTATCAATGGTTCATTATTTAGAAATTTAGATATACGCTATATGACCTCCTAGTTACGAGTAAATATTCGAAATTCCATTCCTATCATACAGTGACGTGCCGTCTAACGTGCAAAAGATATGAAATAGCACATCACCTGAAACATCGATATTTTATTTAATAACTTTGAATCATTTTACAATTTTTTTTAATTGTTCACATTATTTTTCTGAAGAAGCTTTAAGAGAGTTCCGAAAGCTTATCGAAAGTTTTTAGTTAAAATATTCGTTTTGGCCGGTATGGAATCGTATTTTGTTCCCAATAATTAAACTTAAATGAAATCCTATATTTTCGTTAAAAGCTTGAAGGAAAATTAAAAGCTTTTAAGACGAAATTTTTACATTTCGGTTTTAAATTTATACGTTTTAAAATCTATTTTCGATCCCAATAATTTAATGTCATTCAAATTTAAAACTGTCTGAGAAGAGCTTTCAAAAGCTTCCAAAAGCTTATCCATAATTTTTAATTAAAATATTATTTTATTCATTATCAAATCTATTTTATCTTTCCATAAATAAATTTAAATGAAATAGTAAACTTTCCTTGGAAAGCTCGGCGGAAAAGCTCAAAGCTGTAGTGAGGGTGAGGCAACTGAGACGCTTGCCTCGGGCGCAATCGCTAAGGGGCGCGAAAATTTTTTGGCATTGGAACAACAATTTTTTTAATTGCCGAGAAAAAATTCGTTGGAAAAATAAAAAAAACTTATTCGACTAAAGAAAGCTAGCGTTTGGTATCAGAAATTAGGTTAAGTTAATCGCGTGGCTCTGAAAATAGATAATTTGTCTTCAGATAAAGCTGCTCACCTAATTCAAGGATTGATAAATTCGTTGCAAGAAATTCGCGATGGGGAATTAGAAGAAAATCATCTACTCTGCAAGTGGAAAATACGTCCAAGAGAGAAGATGATGGGCCAAATATTTCAGAAATGCATGGAATTTGCACCAATATCATCGAGACAGTTGATATTTTGATGATTGGAATGAATTGGAGGTATGAGAAATTGATGGGAGTTGTCGGGGATTTTGGATTCTCGTCTGGCGAGTCTTTCCATTTTATGAGCAAAACCCCTTAATTTATAAAAGCAGTAGCTGATTTGGTAATGAAATATGTAAGAGATATCAATGATGTAGAATTCATTGAAGAGATTCTTGATTTCAAGCATGTGGTGCTGTCAATTTTGCCCGACTAATCGATATCGAATCTGCAATTACTCTGGAGTTACTTCAGATGAGATCGACTATGGGGCAAGAGAGACTTGCCAATTTAACAATTATATCGACTGAGAATTCGGTTGCTCTAGAAATTGATTTCGACCATAAAATTGATGAATTTGCTGCAATAATCTCGATCAATCCATTTGTGAGTTAGAAAAGCGTAGAATGTTTTGAACAATGAAATTTTACCTGACTTTTGTACCTGTCTTTTCCTTAGACCTAAGACCAATGGGAGAGTGGGTACGGAAATTATACAATTTGTCATGGACACCAGAAAAGCTTGTTACGGCTCTGCAAAAGCTTTATTGAATTGAATTAAATTGGTTGTCCTCTTGTTGGCCCTTTCTTGAAAAATTCCCTGAAATTTTGCATAGATTTATGCTTTCAATGAGCTTTTGAGGTTTTTAAGCATTTTTTTTGGGAAAATGTGAAATTTAAAGCTTTCTTTGAGCTTACAATGAATTGAGAAAGTTTTTAGCGAAAATCTCAAATTTTATTGAATCGAAACAAATGTGTTTCCAAATAAAATAAAATGAATAATTTAATTTTAAAGCTTTCAATGAGCTTTCGACATTTTTAAGCTTTAATTGGAAGAAATAATTTTTGAAGTTTCGTTAAAGAACCGTTATCTGGATAGAAAACAAATTTATAGACGTAAAAAATTAAGTTTGGGACTTAGAGCTTTCGCTGAGCTTTTAATAGCTTTCTGGGAAGATTCCATATTTCATTTAAATTTAATGAATGGGATAAAAATTCGATTACAAATTATATTTTAATTACAAAGACATTTTAATTTAAAGCTTTCAGTAAGCTTTCGAGATTTTTGAATATTTTTTTTTTTGGGAAAAATTTGAAATTTCTTTAAAAGATCTTTTTCTGGAAAAAAATAGATCTTAAAACCAGAAAATTAAAGTTCTGGGAAAAGTGCTTTCTGGGAGCTTTTAAGTTTTTGCAGAGCTTTTGCACGAAAAGCTTAATTTTGAAATTTTTGTATTTTTTCTCAACTAATTTATAATCTTCCTGCATTAATAAATTTTTTTGGATCCGAAGAAAATTATCGGAAAATTCGGATCTGTAAGATTTTTCTTATTGTTAGATAAATTTCAACTTTTCCGAAATATTCAATTTTTGTATTTTTACCTAACTGTCAAAGCAACTTCATGAGGACTAGTTGCCGGCACGCCACTGCTCTGATAATATTTCCTGATATACAGATGGTGTGAACTGATAGATAAATTATTGAAAGCGATTATCTACCAGAATAAATCAGAATAAGTAGCTCGAAAATTCTATTTCAGGAATTTTACTTAAAAAAATAAATAAAAATCAAATGTTTTCTGTCCCTGGGATCGAATTACGAGTACATTGCAAATAAGTAGAAAATATTTTCTTTTCCAGGTCAAATGACTTTCACCACATTTTTCAGGTGAAAATACATAAACTGTATGAGCAATTTTCATTATCCAAATACTTTTGTGTATATAATATTTTTTGTTATATAATTTGCAAAGAATGATGATATTTTGTGGTCATAGACCATGGATTTGATACGGTAGATTTGCAAAAATACCCTGGAGTTATCTTTTTAAGCTCATGCATTGCCAATTTCGAAATAAAAAATTGAACAAGGCACTGCCCTATATACATTTACTTCTTTTTGTAATGGAAATTCCGAAAAATGCATTTAAATTTGCATATTTTAATTCCTTGCAAAAAAATAGAAAATAAAAATGTAGATATAATCCAATTGCATAAGTCATAAATTAATGGATTTTGAAGTAGGTTTACTCGCACCGGTCATACAGAATTATTTGAATAAATTAGAGTAAAATTTAATTTCTTATCAAATTGAAATTTAATTTTATTCAGACATCTGAATGATTCTCGCGAAAAGTTCATATAAAGAACAAATATGTACATTATATAATTTAAATTGAAACGAATACGGAGAATCATTAGTAATTCATTTCGTATTTGTAAGAAAATCAGAATACAAAGTATTTTATTTACAAAAAAAGAAAATCTAACTGAAAATGGAAAATATTTATTGCTGGAAGAAATCATACTTTCTTGAATTATTTTAAAATAAAACCAAAATTCAACATATCCTGGGGCGATGGAAAAATTGTAAAAGACGATAATAATTGCAAGCCAATCTGCAGTTTCTGCAGTTGCTGTTGCCTGCAACATGCTTGTAATGATGCAGAAAGTTTATAAATTAGTTGAAGAAACATAGAAAAATATCGAAACCAAAGTTCTCGTACAAAAGCTCTGCAAAAACTTAAAAGCTCCTAGAAAGCTTTATTCTCCGAACTTTATTTTTACACTCAAAAATCTATTTTCTATCCTGATAACGATATTAAAATAAAATTTCAACTTTTTCTAAAATAAAGCTTAGAAAGCTCTTTGGAAGCTTCAAATTAAAATTGCATTTTATAAATTTTGGAATGCAATTTTTATTCAATCCATAAAATTTAGATAAAATATTAAATTTTGCTAAAAGCTTTCTCAATCTCAATTGTAAGCTCAAAGAAAATTCTAAGTTTCGAAATTAATTTTTTATGCTTTTAAATCTATTTTCTGTCCAAATATCTTTCCCTTGAAATGTCAAATTTTCTCAAAAAAAAGCTTGAAAAATTTCAAAAGCTAATTAAAAGCATATATTTATTCAAAATTTCAGGCCGATGGATGAATTTATCAAGAAAGGGGATACAAGGACTGTGAATGCCTTCATGATGATTTACCTTCAACTTTAATTCAATCAGTGGCGTGGCGTACCGTCTAATGAACAGAAGGTGCAGAGCACACCTTCAGTATGGGCCAGCTACGCCACAAATCAGTTACAATTTTTTTTCTTTTCATTAAATTACTAAGCCAGTTAATTAATTAATTAATAAAAAAATTATTTGTAATAAAATATAAAGTAATAAAGAAATAAATTTATTAAATGTGTTTTTTTTTTAATATACATTTCTCTTTAAACTTAAGCAAATCTACATATTTATTATACATTTATAAGGCTAGGGCCTTTTGTATAAATTTAGTAAATAAATGAAATGAAATTGAAATGAAATGAAATGTCTAATCAATTATTATTTCCGTTGAATTTACATGAAATTTACGGAGATGATCTAATTCTAATTTATAAAGCGTTATTTTCCGAACTTTATTTTAAAATCTATTTTCTATCTAAATAACGACCCCTTAATGAAATCACACTTTTTTCCAAAAAAAAAAAATTCAAAAGTATCGAAAGCTTGAAATAAAAATGTAATGTTATATAATTTGGAGTCATATTTTTATGCAATTCGTTAAATTTAAATGAAATATGAAGTTTTTACCAAAAAGCTTTCCCAAACCATTTGAAGCTTAGCGAAAGCTTTTAGTTCTGAATCTAATTTTGTACGTCTTGAAAACTATTTTCTATTTTCACATTTTTTCATATAAAACTTCAAAAGTATCGAAAGCTTATTCAAAGCTTAAAATTAAAATTTTATTTTATATAATTTTGGATCAGATTTTTATCCGATTCATTAAATTCAAATGAAATATGAAGTTTTCACAGAAAAGCTTTCTCAAACTATTTTAAGCTCAACGAAAACTTTTAGTTCGGAATTTAATTTTGTACGTCTTAAATCTACTCTCTATTCATTAAACTTCAATGAAATTTCAAATTTTCGCAAAAAGCTTTCCTTACCCAGAAAGCTTTAAATATGAAAGTTAATTTTTTACGTTTTAAAACCTATTTTCTATTCAGGTAATGCTTTCAAGGAAATTTGAAATTTTTCCTAATAAAAAACTTCAAAAATTCTGAAAGCTCATCGAAACATTAGAAACAGGGAGAAAGAGCAGAAAGTTCGAAACTAGAATTCGTCCTGAACTCTTTCTCCCCCATCGCCTTCAATATAATTCAGTTTCTTTCATTTCATTTATTGTTAATGAATTTAGGGGTACCGGAAAATAATCAATTATTTCAATAAAAATTAAACAAAATGTACTTCCCGATTCCTCTAAAAATAAAAGTTTTTTGTAATATTTTGCCGTTAAGTTTGAAAATTTATTTTGAAAAAAAAAATTTTTAATCAAAATTAGAAATTTAATGAAAAACCGTGGAATTGATAATACAGAAAGGATTTTTTAAGTATCCTAAATATAATATTTGGATAAGTATATAGGATTTGTGAAGTATATTAAGATCCGAATCATGTGAAACTGCAGAAGTACTGGAAAAAGAAAGTACTCAATTAGGTACATTAAATTTTGCCCACCTCGTGGAAATATTGACCGCACGCCATTGAATTCAATTCAAATTAATTCATTAAAGCTTTCGTAGAGATTTTAATTTTCTATAGAGCTTTTTAACGAAAGTTTCCGGTTTAATTTAAGTTTGTTTAATTAAAAGCCACCCTAATGAATTCCATCGTCTACAATCTCCATAGAAAACTGAAAGATGTGAAATAGATTTCTCAGAAATTTCCGTAAATTAATTTTCGTCGAAGGAAAAATTGGTAATATTATATAATGTGCCAATATTGATATCCAACCCTCCGGGAAATTAAAAGAATTATTGAGACTTAAATAATATCTTAAATAATCCTCCCATCACATCTAATATCCAAATCAAATGGAAAGTGTTAAATTACATAAAATTCACGTTGAAAATGGTAGACATTTACGTGTGGATATCAAAAAGGTGAATCTATAATCATAACTTCAACAATTTCCATAGACAAGCTTTTTCCAACCATCTAATATTATATTATTCATAGCCCGATCCCTAAAAATTTCCAATTACATCCACTTCCTCGAATATCAAACGTTTTTTTTTCTGAGAAAATTATCTTATATAGAAAGTATTATATATTTGGCCTAAGTCTGTAATCGTATACGAAAATATAATAAAGCCCATAATGCAAGATCCAGCAAAATACTATTGTGTAATTCAGAGCGATTGAGAAATTTTCCATTTAAGATATAACAAAGGAAAAACATACCCTTTAATTCGGTTGTTAAGGACGGTAATAACAATGACATGGATGAACCAATTGGAAAATCCTTGAACGATATCTTAAGGTACATTAAATAAATATTTTCCTTTCTAGAAATATTAGATGAATGTTGATTAGATATAGAAAGGCTATGCTATTGGTGAATGGATAGGACATTCTATAAAAAGGCATTTTTCTTAGTTAAGTCGAGCTTTAATATTTTATATACTCAGATAATATATCTTGGGATGAACACAGAATAATTTATAAGCTTTGGAAATTTCTTTTTATTCAATATAAAATTATATTTTTCTGGATTCCGATTATGTAGGTTAACCGATTCATAAAATTACAATTATTTCTATCAATCAACAAAACTTTTCGATTTCTTAAATGAAAATAGATAGGAAATCAGGGTAACGCCAGCAAACGTTAGGAATATTTAGAAAAAATTTTGGAAATCAGAAAAATGCCATATGAATTGTAGGATTACTGATAAAAGTCGGGGAAATGAAAAAACTACGGAAAAAGTTGGGTGAAAAAAACTATCGGAAATGTAAAAAAACTCAAAAAACCTCTAAATTTTGGGAAGATTCGGGAACAATTCTGGGGAAAATTCCATAAAATTCTGAATATTTTTGGAAATGTTGCTAAAAGCCGAATAAAATCAAAAATCTAGAGATTTTTGTCTTGTTCAAAATCAATCGGCGGAAACTTTTGATTTTATAGAATTTTCCTGACAGTTTCAAATTAAATTTCTCAAGTACGCGAAATTAAACTTATGGATATACCGAGAAAATTGTAGAACAAACTTTCTCAAAATGTTACTCCCCTAATTTTATAGCCAAAACACAGATTAATGGGTTATTTTCAGGATTCAGGATTCAGGAAAATTTTTTTCAAGAAATTACAAATCAAATGACTTTGAGAAAGTTTTTCTTTGAAAAAATCGGTCCGTTTGTTGTATACAGAAAATTTATTTCTTTTTTTTTTAGATAAAAAGTTGACGCAAACTCTCATTTTATAGAATTTTTCTGACAATCTGACGGAAAATGATAATTTCCGGGAAAATTTTCTTAACAAATATGGAAATTTGATTATGAGAATAAAAATAAAAGAGCAGGCCCGCCGCTTCTATAGGAGCGAGGTTGTTCACCACACACGGACGCCTCTCTAAAGGGACGCCATGCTATTACGAGCATTTTATATTAAAATTTAGAAACCAAACTGAATTTAAATTCATCTGAGTAATATTTTTCCTTCATGTAGATAACGCATGTGCAGTAAGTGTAGTATCGCCACTGGGAGAAGGAGTTATGGTATGGGGTATCAACGCCACTGGGAGAGCTGACAGATAGAAGAAGACACGCGGATATCCCGGGAGGATATCAATTAATTGTAAAAGAATTAAACTGATTAAAATACAGATACAAAGTTAACGTGAGTTTTATTAATTGGTAACCTGTAGGGACTCTACAGTAAGTATGAAGCTTCGATACTGAATGCCTACAAAATTAATTATATTTCGAAATCTTAATTTCAGAGGATCGTCGAAACGAGTAAGGCAATGGAAATTTTCTTAAATGGGCAGACACTTCTGTAAAATTTGATATGGTATTGGCAAGACATTTGCGCCATATTCAAACATCTAGCTCGAGAATTACAACTAAATATTTGATAGATTAAATACAAAATAAAATGATAAAAATTATTTAAAGTTGGTTCCAGCACTGACTTTTGACAGATACCGAACAACATTGCCATACACTACTTTGGTCTGCCAATCTAATTGTACCTACAGGTTTCCTATAGCATGTATATCATTTTCATATGATTTGCATGGACCCCATATATTTGTATAGGAAATTGAAAAATGCACTGAAAAAATTGAAAATTTTAATTTATTTTTTAAAAATATTTTTTTGTATGAACGCCCCCCTAGTATTTAGTATCAGCCGATAGGTATTTCCATTATTTATCTAAGAAAAATGTAACACTTTCAAATTTCCTCTCCTCCCCTCCGCTGGAGACGGTTTTCTGATACATCTAATTCTAGTCCTAAAGGCATGAAAGGGTTAACTCTTCCCAAGTTTTTTAATTTTGTCCTGTAAAGCAACTATCTACGCAACTTTCACAGAACAAAAATTTTTTAACCGCCGAACAAAATTTTCGGCAATCGGCGATCAAAGGCCAAAATGTCTCAAAAAATGAAAAAATGACAGGGGGGAGATGTCCTTTTTTTGGGCAAGAAATCAACTTTTTTATTAAGGGGGATAGCGGAAAAATTCCAACGCCAATCGATTGCTATGCAAATTGCAACTGAATGCAAAAAAGCTATGCAAATTGAAAATGTTAATTACGTTAAAGGGTGGCTTACCCCACAAGTGGGGGGCACATGAAAAGTAGGATATGTAATCTTCATTGTTCGACATGACAAACATTCTGCTTTTTATTTCGTGTCGATAGGTGCACTCTTTCTATGCTAAACAGCATATTTACCACTTTGCACCCCCAACTTCGAGGGTGGATTTCACCCCTTCAACCACAATATGGGCCGCTAAAAAAAAAAATGTATCTCTTATTTTTCCAAGAACTATAACATATTCAGAAATTATCGCAATCGGAGCCGGACACCGAAAGTACCTTTCTTGTAAGTTGCCCCATCCCCACCAAGCTATTAATTGATGCAAAATTTCAAAATTTGGTGGGGAAATTAATTTTAAACTCTCGACTTCTGTCATATTTTTCAGAAAATTTTAAATTTTATTAAATACTCCTAATCTAGACGAAAAATAGATTTGAATACCTTAAAAATTGAGTTCGATACTAAAAGCTTCCGTTGAGCTTTTAATTATTTTTAAATCTTTTTCGTGAAATTGTCATAATTCAGATCAAATAAATTAATTTGGTGAAAATAAAATTCTAAAATGTGTGAAATGAAATTATAATTTTAAGCTTTCGTTGAGCTTTCATGATTTCTGCTTTACTTTATATTGAAAAAATTGAAATTTTGTTAAATGATCCTAATCTAGATGAAAAATAGGTTAAAAAACCAATCGAATTGAATTTGAAACTTAAAGCTTCCCTGAGCTTTTAATTATTTGCCAAGCTTCCGCGTAAATGTGATATTTCACATAAAATAAATATATGAATGAATGAGATGGAAATAAAATCCTAAAATGTGTAAAATGAAATTTTTATTTTAAGCTTTCGATGAGCTTTCGACACTTTGCTACTTTTTATTGAAGAAAATTTGCAATTAGTTGCAGGATTAATAATCTAGTTGGAAATAGATTTGAAAATGTAAAAAATTGAGATCGGATATTAAAGCTGAGCTTTTAAGCTGAACTTTTAAATGGTTGGAAAAGTTTTCTGCGAAAACTTTCTATTTAAATTTCTGCGTTGAAGACTACTTTAATTAGGTACTTTAATTTTGAAAATTTGAAATTTTATTAAATGATCCTAAATCTAGATAAAAAATATATATGAAAACCTAAAAAATTGGGTAAAGCCTTCCCGTGAAAATGTCTCGCTTTGAAAACATTTTTTTTATATAAAAATATGTGAAAAGAGGGGGGGGGGGGGCGCAGTCCAAAACCTCTGCACACGGGCGCTCAATATGGCGGCGGCCCTGAGGGTTGATGTAGAGAAACAACTAGAAAATGGGTGCTTTTCCAAAAAATTGTTTTAAATTTCCCGACAAATTAAAATGGATTTAAATAGATGATTTAGAATGTAAGGGGTTCCCCTTCCAACTTATATTTTGAAAATCTAGAAAATCGACTTGTAAAAAATATAAACAATTAATTCGATCGATTTTTGTTGACATTTTTCCTAAAAATTTCTGAAAAAGAAAAATTTTTAAAAAAATGACTCCAAAATATTTCTAAGCAATTAAGTAATAGATTTTGTTAAGAAATTTTTTTTCAAAATTCAATCATTTTTTTTCCAAAAAAAAATTTAGTTCACATTTTTGATTTTATAGAATCTTCCTGACACTTCCGTAGATAATTTAAGTTTCCGAAAAATTCTTTTAAGAAATCGAAAATTTCAATTACTTAAAATTAAACCTAAGGGTACAGTTAGGAAATCGTAGAACAAACTTTTTGAAAACGTTAACCCCCTGATTTTATAGGGGTTGATTTAAGAAAATATCAAGAAAATGGGTAGTTTTTTAGAAAAACCCGTTAACTTTCAGGGAAATTTAATATTTTTAAATTTTACAATGGATTCAAATAGGGGATGATTTGAATGATCAATGAATACCTTAAGATCAGGGTGACCACTCTCAACTTATATTTTTAAAATTCTGTCGAAAATCGGCTTGTAAAAAAGTCAATCAATTCGATCGATCCATTAAAATATTGATTTTTTATTAGATTAGAAAATGTATACCCGGAAATTTATTTCAATAAAAATGTTTAAAATTATATTCCGCGTCTAACGATGTATCGCACCTAACGGTTTAAATCACCCCTTCGACATTAAGGGTGAAATTTCGATATTAAAATTCCAAGGGTTGAAAAAGAAATTTTGGAATACAATAAATTTTCTGGAGAAATTGAAAATTTGGGAAGAAAACGATTTTTTTCTTGATAATTTTGTTATAAAATCGGAGAATCCAATTATGCCGATTTGAATAATCGAGGACAAAATTCGAAAATCACCCCTTCGGGAAAAATGTTATCAATTTTCCGGGCAAAATTAAATTATAACTTCTGGAATTGGATGCATTTAATTGTATTATTTCCATAAAAATATTGGGGGTTTCCCCCACAAATTCTATTTTTAAAAAAAAATTACTTTTGATTTGATTTAATTTAAAAACCGGATAAAAGTGACGTTAGAATTGAAAATTCTAAACGATTTTCTACCGGAAAATTTATTTAAATAGAATTCTTTAGTAATAAATTCCACGTCTAACGATGTATCATACGTAACGATTGAAATTAACCCTTAGGTGTTAAGAGCCGAAAAGTCGATACCGAAATTGAAAAAAAAAATTGAACAACTGACGAAAATTTGATTTTGCGGAAAATTTTGTTTGAAAATCGGAAAATCTAATAACGTCAAATTGTTGTTTAAGAACCAAGAAAATAATTATGTAAATGAGATTTTCCGAAAAAATCAACCTCGTCGGGTTTAAAATTCAATTCAAGTAAACAAAATATTTGCTTATAATTCTCATGAATTTGGGAACCATTTAGTAGATAAACTGAATTTCCCAGAAATTTTCTCCGAAATTTCAAAAATCTAAAAACGCAAAATTATTTTTAAACGAATAATGAAGAAAGTAATTTCTCATAATTTCAAAAAAATCGACCACTAAATTTTGACGGGCGATCTGCGCCGAAAGATATCTACTTTTGATCAAAGCTGTTTGGTAAGAAGGAATGTTCTCAAAATAATCATAAAGCTATGCGTGGCAAATTTATTACCAATCATCTAATTAATCTAAAGTATATCTGTACACAATTTCAGGCTGTTTGATAAATTTTTCAAAAATGATCAAAAAGAACAGTGAAAAGTCCATTAATTTTGCCAAAAAGAGACAATTTTGAAGATATTCCTTTTTAAAAAATATATCTTGTTAAACAACCCCTTAAGTTTTATATGTCATTATCTCCACTGAACCATCCCCTAAATGAATCCGAACTTAAATTACCGAATTTAAAATTTTCCCGGGAATTATGAATTTTTTTTTTGAAAATCGGAAAATTTTTACTTACTTCACCTAAATTCGGGGGTAGACTTTTTTTAAATTTCCAAAAATTGTTTTCTTCGTTATTTATCGGAGAGCAATTTTGCGTAATTAGATTTTCCTAGTCCAGAAAAAATGGTTGGAAAATTCTCTATTTAAAAAAAATCTCATTTATTAGAGAAAAATTCCCGAAAATATTTAATCTATTTTTTTGTGTCAGTTTAAAAATATAGTTTGTTAGACAACCCCTTAAGGTTTTTATATCATTACCTCTATTAAAACATGCCCTCTATAAATCTGTATTAATATTTTGTAATTTAAAATTTTCTTAGAAAAGATTGGATGAAGACGTCCTGAAATAGGGGATTTTGTTCCCATGGATGCCTCATTTCGCATTAGTTTCTCTTTGAATTTTCAATCTAATCTCGATTTTTGATTACGGAACCTGTCCCTTTAATAATTTATTTCTCCTCAAAAGAGAACCTCCTGTCAAATAAAATTAAAATTAAATAAATCAGATTAGGGCATCCTGAGTTAAGGGATTTCACAAAAGACAATGTTTTCTGTCAAAAATCGATATTTTCAAAATTAACTATTTTTTAATAAAAATATCTGTTCAATTTAGCTGAACTGTTTTTTTTTTTGAAAACCTAACGAGTTAGGTTAGCCTAGAAACGAATTTCAGGGTTTTGCGATAAAAATTTTTTTTAACGAGTATGAGGTTGGGAAAATTTACCTAATTCTGGTACCTCTACTGTTTACATGGTGTACCCCCATAAAATCAGGGGGTTAATTTTTTGAAAAAGTTTCTTCTACAATTTCGTCCTTGTAACCTTAGGTTTAATTTTGCATCATCAGATTTTCCGATTTCCTAATAGAATTTTCTGGAAATTTAAATCATTCCCGAGCCCTTAAGAAAAATTCTACATAGGTACATCTATTTTTTTGGAAAAAAAAATCGGAAAACAGTACGGTTTTTAAAAAAAAATTCTTAACAGTCTCTTCGTTGATTACTAAGGAATAATTTGGCATCATTAGATTGAATAGATTTTTTTCCTATACTCTATACTTAAATTCCATTTTTTTTCTTCCAAATTTTCTAGAAAAAGGTCTGAAGAGTCAGAAAATAATTAGAAAATCGGAAATATTGACATAAAATCAGAAAAAAATGCCGATAAATAAATAAATAGTCGGGAAAAATGAGAAAAATATCGTAAAACACTATAGTCCAGCCCAATCTATGACGTTAAGTCTCATACAAGAGACGGTGGAGCTGATTTTTTTCCAAATATCATTTCAAAAACACTTCTAAAATGTTTTTAAAATTTCCATTATTTTATCATTTCTAAAATTGGCAACATTTCAAAAACTGTCGATTTTTCTTCCAAAATTTTTAAAATTTAAACATTTCAATTTTGGAAATTTTAGAAATTTTGAAAAATTTTCGATTACATTTTTAGATTAGATTCTCCTGATTTTTTAATTAATTTCCGTGATAGCTGAAATGTTGAAAGGGAGGAAGGATCTAGTCTTTCTAACCTTACGGTGAGTTTGGTAACCACGGTCATTTGAATCGTGAAACATCTCCAGCACTCCAAGGACGACGGTTCTCGACCATGAGGTATAGGTTCTTTGGAAAAATAGGCGACGTCGGGAAGATAGACCCTCTACGCTTCTTAAGCTTTGTTAAAAGTTCTGGACCAATTTATATGAAAAGACAAAAACCCCTTCGGTTTATAGAAAAAATTCTTATATTTTTCCGGGGAAAATTTTAATTAAAAAATTAATTTTAAGGAAAAGTTTGTTCTATAATTTCATCACTGAACCCTTCTGGGTTTATTTCTACATAACAAGATTTTCCGATTCCGTAACAAAATTCCTTGGAAATTTATGTTTTTCCCAAGAATGTCAAATTTTTCTTACGGACAGTTTTACCGATTTTTCCTGGAAGAGCTAAGGGTTTCGGGAAACAAAATTATTTAACCGATCTATTAGCTTCTAGTTAGGAATAACTCTCCCGATTTCCTATTAACCAATCGATTTTCCATGATGCCCCAAAATAAATCGCAATCAAAAATCAAAAATTAAGAAAAATTAGTAATCCAATGACTCCAAAATATTCCCAGATTATTAGAGAGATTAACTCAACCCCTTTTTATTAAAAAAATCAACGCAATTTTCGATTTCCGTTCGGTGGAATTTTCTTGACAATTCAATTTCCAGGAAATTCAATTATAGGCTCGGAGAATTTAATAATTTAAAATGAATCCTAATAGAACAGTTAGGAATTTGCAGAAGAAACTTTTTGAATAAATTACCAGCCTGATTTTATAGGGGTAACTTTTAAAACAACGATTATAAATATGATAAATCTAGCGAATAATACGATTCCTTTGAATCAAACAATTTCTTTTTAATTTTAAAAATTAATTATATTCTCACATATTTTTCAGTTTATTTATTATAATTTTCCTATTCAATATAAACGAAAATAAAAAATCAAATCAAATCGTAGCGTCAACATTAGCACATCTCTCCCACATATTTTTTTAATCCATTTTTCTAGGGATTTTCTTATAAAAAACATAATTAACAAACGGGATTTGGCGGAAAGAAGGAACCAATGAAACATTTGTTTGGTTAATTAATCAATTTAATTTCCAACCAGCGGAAATAAGTCTACTGTCGATAGTCAATTGGCAGGAATAACAAATCCATTGACAATTCGAATTGAGACTTTCAACGGTTCAGAAATTGGAAATTGATTTAAATTAAAAATTCTTAATTAAACTCTGAGATAAATGCTATTTTTTGAATAATCGGGATAAGGAGAAGAGCTTCTAATTCTATGATTTATAAACCTAAAAATTCTATTTGATCCCCCATTAGTTTTTCTCTTCCTTCTTTTGTTCGCCTTGTGTCGTCGATTCGTCTGTTGTACTGCTACCGGTACTGCTACTACTACCATCCCGTTCGGAAGCCATCTAAAATATAAACAAACCTCTGGTAAGTATTTATAATTTGTTTGTTTCGAAATTAATTACCTTTTTGTAAGCCATTTCGAATAGTTTCAACGACGCTTGTTGTAATGTACTGGTCGCTTTTCGTACCTCTTCCGGATCAACATTATCTTTATCGGTTAACATTTCCCGTACCCGTGTAATCTCCACCCTTAATTTATCGCACTCCTCTTTCGGTAGTTGATCTTTAAACTCTTCCATTTTCGTTTCTGTATCATGAACGATACCTTCCGCTTGATTGATCGCTTCAATCCGTTCCTTTTTCACCTTATCCGCTTCCGCATACTGTTCGGCGTTCTTCACCATATTTTCAATTTCATCCTTACTCAAACCGCCGGATGATTGTATAACAATTTGTTGTTCCTTACCGGTACCTTTATCCTTAGCCGACACATGAACGATACCGTTCGCATCGATATCAAAGACGACTTCAATTTGTGGTACACCGCGTGGTGCTGGCGGGATTCCAACCAATGTAAACGAACCCAATTTCTTATTATCGGATGCCATTTCTCGTTCACCTTGATGTACCTTAATCTCAACTTGTGTTTGTCCGTCAGCGGCCGTTGAAAATACTTGTGATTTCTTGGTGGGAATCGTTGTGTTCCGGGTGATGAGTCGGGTGAATACACCGCCCAACGTTTCGATACCCAACGATAATGGGGTGACGTCTAGTAGGAGAACATCGGTAACATCTCCAGCTAAAACTCCACCTTGAACCGCTGCACCAACAGCAACGGCTTCATCTGGATTAACAGCTCGTGACGGTTGTCGACCGAATAATTCCTGTACGGTTGATTGGACTTTTGGCATTCGGGTCATCCCGCCAACCAACAACACCTCACCGATATCTGATTTTGAAACCTCAGCGTCTTGTAACGCTTTTTGACACGGAGCAATCGTTCGTTTTATTAAATCACCGACCAAACTCTCCAATTTCGATCGGGAAAATTTCATATTCATGTGTTTCGGACCGGAAGCGTCCATCGTTAAATACGGCAAATTGATATCGGTTTGTACCGATGAGGATAATTCAATTTTTGATTTTTCTGCAGCTTCCTTTAACCGTTGCATGGCCATCGGATCTTTTGTGATGTCGATTCCTTGATCCTTCTTAAATTCGGCCACCAAATAATTCACGATAACATGATCGAAGTCCTCGCCACCCAGTAACGTGTCACCGTTCGTTGATTTCACCTCGAACACCCCCTTTTGGATTTCTAGGATCGATATATCGAACGTTCCACCCCCTAAATCATAAACAGCGATACTAAAATGATTTAACAAGAGAATTTAATTGGAAATCAATAAAATCGGGAAATTAATAATTTAATTTACATTTTATCTTCCGTTTTATCCATCCCGTAAGCCAAAGCGGCTGCGGTCGGTTCATTTATAACCCGTAACACATTCAATCCAGCTATTTGACCCGCATCTTTGGTAGCCTGTCGCTGGGAATCGTTAAAGTAAGCCGGGACGGTGATGACGGCGTTCTTAACGCTCGTATTCAGATACGCTTCGGCCGTTTCTCGCATTTTCATCAAAACAAATGCACCGATTTGGCTGGGGGAGTACACTTTTCCGTCGGTTGCCTGTACCCAAGCGTCACCATTCGACGCCTTAACAATTTTATACGATAAATTCTTCATATCCTTCTTTACTTCGGGATCTTCGAACCGGCGACCAATTAATCGTTTCGTTGCGTAAAATGTGTTGGCGGAATTGGTGACCGCTTGTCGTTTTGCTGGCATTCCAACCAAACGTTCACCGTCTTTGGTGAACGCAACGTGGGATGGTGTGGTACGGGCCCCCTCCGCATTCTCAACGACTTTCGCCTGTTTTCCTTCCATTACGGCGACGCAGGAGTTTGTAGTCCCCAGATCGATACCGATAACGGCACCTTTCACCCCTTCCGATCTGATAAGAGATCAGGCAGATTTATTAGAGGTCGAGCAAATGAAAATTCGGGGAAATTGGGGGGGAGGTTATGTAACCCGGAAAAATCCAACGGCGTAGAAAAGATTGAGGTTAACCGAACTATCGAATCATTCTGTGATCCGGGAATGATCAAACAGTTCGGTTAATCTCACAGACAATTGAAATAATCGAATTGTTTCTTTCGTTATGATGAAATTTTAATGGAATTTAATGAAATTTTTAACCTGTCACCCGGTTTTCAACTTACTTGTGTCGCATTTGTGTGTATAACGTTTGGTTGACGAGTAGGCTGGCAGCGGCATGCTGAAAATATTTAAAAAATTTAAATTACGACTGATTTTGTACCAAAAAAAAAAAAAAATAGAAAATTGGATCCAGAATCCGAATCGGATAAAAGATGAACTTTGACTTTGACGTTTCCATGGAAAGATTTCGATTTTTCTTAATCGATTTCTCGATTCAAAATTTAATTTAAAAATCGATCCTTAGAATTCTAGGATCCCAGTTTCGTCTAATTTCCAACTTACATTCTGTAAAATTGTTGAGAATGTTCGGCGAACACCCAGCTCTCCATTGTGTTCCAATAAACGGGTTGCAAATCTTGCGGCTTGAATCATTTTGTTGACTTTGGTTCTCGCTGAAAACACTTTCACTTTCACTGATTTATTTCAATTGAAAAAATTGTAAGGAAAATCGTTTCTTGTTTTTCTAAAGAAAATGAGCGAATTATCCGGAATTTTCTAATCTTGTCGTTCACGAATGTTCACGTGCGTGATGCAATATTTTAATGGCGTTTGAAAATTTATTTGACGGACGGGACGGGTTCCAACTTCCAAGCAGAAAAATAGAAACGTCAATTTATGTTTTGATACGAAGTAATGGCATAGGGTTGCCAAGTATCGATTTAAAACCATACGACACACGACACAAATGACACCCCGTTTCCATGTGTAAAATATACAATCGTAATTCTAACAATTGACAAAAATTGACACTTACATTTGTATGACAGAATTACGATTTACGGTAGATTAATGTCAATTTGTGAAAATTTTTTTATGAAATTACAAATTCGGAACACGTTTCTCGTGAATATCTTGTTAGCGGTTACTTTTACAGGAAAAGTTCGAGAAATCAAATTTGCAGCTCTAAAAATTGCCTACAAAAAACATTTATGTTGTTTTTTCCATGGAATTACGGTTACGATAGTAATTCAATTCGTAAAGTCAGAATTTCAAAATCTCTTCAAATATGTACTCCTTTCCTCACCACCTTCGAGGAAGGGCTACATAAAAATAAGAACTTTAGTAAACTAAATAAACTGTAAAAGGTGCAAGTAAACTGCAAGGTGAACATAGTCACCGATAAACTTAATACTTTTAAATATCCACCCTCTACTACTCACAAGGCCGTAGCCAGGAAGGGGTTTACTGGGGTTTGAACCCCCCCCCCCCCCCCCCCCCCCCCCCCCCCC
>JANTOP010077994.1:0-21037 GCA_027564815.1 Symmerus nobilis | reverse complement strand
AGTTGATAAGGCTAAATGAAACTTTAAAAAAATATTTGTGAGTGTGGTTCAAATGATAGAAATAAATATTTCTATGAGACTTTGTATGAGCTTTTGAAACTTACCAGTTAACTCATATTTTGATTTTATAAAATTTTGACATCAAAAGACCTTACACTTACAAGATTTCAATTTCATAAAACTTATTAAATTTTAAAATTTTAATAATTAGGAATAAATTTAAATGCACTTCGTTAATTACTTTGGAAGAGCTTTTATATTCGTCTTGTAATAGAACCAAATAAAATGTCGCATGCCACTTGCTCGATCACTTGCTATATTGTGTTTCTTCCTGCACACCTATCAAAACCGCTTTTGTTTTTGATCGTCGTTGTGTCCTATAGCTGTCAGTTAAGGACGCGTCGATGCAATCACTTGTGCAGAAACTAAACTCTACTCAAAAGCTTATCATTAAGTATTTATAGTTATTTGAAGTGGTGATCATTCTTCTCTGTCATTTCAAAGGTTGTGCGATCCTTAAAGTGTACTTACCTAATTAAATTAAATTGTATTGTATCTGGAAATTGTATCCATAACAATTAATATAAAACAATACATTGAAACCCAATTAACCGAAAAGTTATTGAAATACAATTTATAAAATGTCAATTTAACGATATTCTAATTCTGTTAATTAATCCATGGTTTGTATTTGATTATACCTTTCCAATTTAGTAAAAGTATTGAGTACATACTGCATAGCTTATTTTAAATGAAAGGTTTTTTAATAGAACTATTGGTTAAAATAACACCCATTTTTTTTTTTAAATAAATGGATGAATTACTGGACATGGCAAATTACCTAAACACCTATTGTGTTATTGATTTTCAGTAATTTGTCGTTCCCATTGAGAAAATATAGGAGTATCTTTTTGGTTTCGGCGAGACTTTTACTCGCAATACCCCGTTTCCGGCAAAGTATGAATTCCTTTGAGAACCTTTGAGAAGCGTTGATCAAACATTTAAAGCAATTTGAGCTGATATTTACTCATTTTCTGGGCTAATTTTGTAAGTGAACCACTCCACGCAACGATTTTTCAAACGTCCAAAAACAGTAATTTTTCAAAAATGGCTATATTTTTCTTGTAAATTAGAATTTTGAAATTCTGTTAATTCTGTCTGTAATCGAAAGTTAGGGTATGAGATCCACTAAGGATTAGAACATTCAACTGATAAAAAATTCAATTTGTGTCACATTTATAGGAAAACATAATAACCTATCATTTTCATATGATTTGCATGGGACCCATATATGTATAGAAAATTGAAAAATCCGCGCAAAAAAAATTTGAAAGATTTAATTGATTTAAAAAATTTATTTGTTTTGTATAAACGCACCCACCCTACATATTTAGTATCAGTCTTTAGTACCATTCCCTATCCAACAAAAAGACATACAAATTTCCTCTCCCCTCCACCCCTGAACGATTTTCTGAAAAATTTATATTTAGTCCAAAAGGCATGAAACGGTTAATTTTCCAATTTTTTAATTATGTTTTATAGAGCAAACTTATTTATGCAACTTTCATAGAGGAAACTTTTTTGTCGCCAAACACTTCGAAATTGCCGAAAATGGCAATCGGCGATCAAGTCTCGAAATGACCCGTTTTTACGCGATATGCACCCTGTGCCCTGCTTACCTTTATTTGTTGAAAAAAGCGCCTTTTTTTTAGAGCGATAGCGAAAAAATTCCAAAGCCAATCGATTGCTATGCGAATTGTAATGACTTGAAGCTTTCGGTTAACACTTGCTCTCCCAAACAAAAATTTTATTTTGCTGACATTTTTTTGACACTCAACGCCGCCTAGGATGCACTTTTGCAACCTGAACAACATTGTGGTACACCGTTGTCCTATCGGATACCTTTCTACTACACTTTTGAATAAAACTAGAAACTTTTGTAGGCAGCGCCACCTATCTTATATTTTTCTGGGATGTATTTTTATATGATCTATAGCCCTGTAGAACAAAACTTTACTGTAGAACAAAACTGTAGATCAACTTTGTTTCAAACTCGTAAGAACATTTTACTTGAGCAACCATGGTTTACTGGATATCAAAATGTACTTTTACATGCTACAGTTACAATTTTGAGAAAAATTGGCTATCTTTCTTGAATTATATTTTGAATTTGTGGAAATTCAATGATACTGTATTATAAATTAAATTGCCATACTGAATTATTATGCAGTTTTCCTTTTAGAGTTTATCTTGTTCGAATATGCGATGCAATTATACCATACAAGGCCTTTTTATTAGTGAATATCGTTTTTCCAGGATACTGTTATAACTGTTTGTTTTTTCATCTTTTTTTGTTTATTTGCTTTCATATGAAATGATTTTTATTTGATGCTAGCAAAAGCAAATACGGGCGTGAGACTATAAAGCGATTTTTCCCATAATAATCGGCATATATTTATTTACAACTTAACGATGAAAATATGAAAATGTTTTGATTTTCCATCCAACGTATAGTAAGTAAAATGAATATTTCATGCAATTGAAATTTTAATATTTAGATATATTTTAGTTAATTATAAAATTCATTAAATAGGAAATCATCTATTAAAGTGTCCAATGCACTTTATAAAATGGAAACTCTGTTAAGTGGTGCTGAAATGAAACAGTTCAGTACACTTTGAATATAGGTAAATGATAGAGAGACCTAATAAATTCCAAAATCTGTTCATTCTCACTATACTTTCAAATTCAATTGTGCAGTATTATATGACGATTTAATGCTAATTTAAGGTGGACACTGGACAATCACACCGATTTGTAGTTTCTCACTTTTTTATTAAGCCTATATACTCGTATCAATTCTGATTTTATCCAAATTTTGAATCATCCAAGTTCTGTATTATAAAATATATGTCATATATTTTATATTTATATAAATATTATTGAATGAATAATAATAATTGAAGTGATATCGGACTGATTAATGTTACGTACAATATTACGAAATATTTTAGTAATGCAAATTTCAAACTAATTGCATATAATTGATAACCAAATGGATTACATAACATGGATCATCATTTAATCGAAAGGTATGTTGAACAAATTATTATCACACATTTAATATTTCTAATTTCATATAATTACGACTAGTGTAAATTATTCTATATACTAAATATTTAAAACTTCGTTCCAACCTTGGAAAATAACTCTCATGTACATAATTCTCATTAATAGTAAACCTTAAAGATCCGAAAATACGCTGACCACTATTTAATGGACGAGTAAAAATGTTTGTATCAAAATATATCTCTAGTTGATATTAAGAATGTTTGCCCGGAAATTGATATTTCAGCATGAATACTCAAATGTTAATTCATTTTTTTGGGAAATACCTATAACGCAACGTCTTCTCGGCAGAAATAGAGATATTTTATTTTAAATTTTATTTCTATTGATACAGCTTAGAATTATTTGATATTACTCATGAACTTCAGTGTGTTTTACTTTATCCCTAAATGTTTTTGCCCATTATTTTTTATTATTTCAATACCATTTACGATTTATATGCATACAAACTATGAAGTGTATTGATTTCGGGCAAAGGTACTCTCAAGCAAGAACCGGTGGTTAGAAATAACGTTTGTATAATTGTACTACATCAAACTGCAGTTGAAAATCTTTCATCACAAGGTGTAATATGTATAATAGTCTGATAACACAACATTAGCGGTTTCTAAACTCAATAACTTCGGCACTAGAAACTAAGATTTTAAAAGCCAGTCCAATTCGACCTTTTCGCATAAGTTCAACTTGAGCAGAGAAAGTATTTTTCAACAAATTATCATAAAATGCCTTCTTTGCAAATAGCAAAACATTATCATTTATCTCCAGCAACTAACTGGTTAACTGGTCACCGTACTGTATGTACATTGATTTTGCTTAATTGTGGATTTTATTTCATATTTAATTTAATTTAATTTAATATAATATTAATTTCAATCTTTTTCCACAGTCGTAATAATTGGATGCCTAATAAGTGTTTGTGCAATCACATTTCTTTATCGTTTAAGGGGAAATTCTACTTTCTCGGATTGAAGAAATCGACATTTTTATTTTATTCGATAGTATATCGTTGGTTTATTAAAACGGGTAATGGAAAACTCATTAAGTACAATTTTGAAAAATTTTCACTTAGGAATACTCAAGCCTTTTTTAAATCATATTCAACCATGAACAAAATTAGTAAGTACATAAAAACAATCTACAGGCCGTATACGTTCAAATCTTTCTTTCATCAAGTGTTTATCTATAATTTTACAGGGCAAAATTATGCAAATGAAATTACTCCCCACAAATTTTACCAATGTAACTTAGTGAGTTTTTGCAATAAACCGACGATATACCTTCAAGAATATATTCCTAATTTTTTTTTGTATGCCGTATGTATGTATAGCTGATTAAGGATAAGCAGCATTTACATACGAAATTTCGATACGAAGAATTTTAAACGCGTTTTCTCAAAACCTTTTTTTTTTTTGGTATGGCGTGAACGATTCCCAAAAAACTATTCGAGCAATCGACCTGGATTTTTGACATGTTATTCTAAACATCTGTGGCTATCGTATGAACCACGGACGTGGTAATTAATCAACATTTTCAACATTTTAAAACACGAACAGTATAAAGAATTTAGTATGGACCTGGAAAACTAATGGAATGTTCATAAAAAAATTGAGAGTATTCGGGACGCTTCTGGGTTGATCAGAAAAAGCTGGACGCAGTCGGAAATTGTTTGGTTATTCCGACCTCTATTGACTGTCGATTGACAAGCTCAATAATACAATTTTTTGTCGATCGATTCCGAAAAATCTCCGACCACCCCTGACGCTTTAGCGACAACTCCAAAGCTTCTCCGAATAGTTCTGAATTTCCCCAGGGTGTTCTTAACTTGGATATTGTCCATTATTGCGCTTCGTGACCCTTTGGACTATTGATGTAGATAACATCCTATTATATTTCGAACTGAATCCTATTTAGCGCCATTCTTTAGCGGGTATTGAAAATCATATAAAATAATCCAAAAATTACATCATCCACTTTGACTTTCCACTTCAATAAATTTAAGCAATGAATTTGTTTGAAATTGTAATCATCACTGCTCCGAATATTATCCGAACATTTGTCAAATTCAGACATTTACTATTGGGAACAATATATATTTCTACTGAAAGTTATTTGTATGGTATAAATTTCAAAAGGATTCTCAGGCTCCAGGTCGACGTGTAGTATAAAATCGCTACTATGTGTAAATAACTATGGATAACAATAAATTACTTAGTACAGAAACTGACAAGGCTTGAGGCATATTTCCATGTAAAAGAAGCACTATTCCATTTTAATAAAACTTTTACAATACACAAAAATGGTATTGACATTTAGTTGATATCTTTTATATAACAATTTCTGGATGACAGTTTTAAATGCAGAATGCCTTGCAATAGTCATACAATCTATCTCTCGTAAGAGTGCAGAAAATAAATAAAAATGGATAAAAAGTAAATATACTAAAGGTATAGTAGTTCTGAATATGCAATGATGTAAGTCAAATTTTGTATCAATCCGAATTTAGCTATTTTCTACCGTCTTTAAAAGGATTTTTTATTTCAAATATACAGCTTATTTTTTATGATTAATATAGGTTATAAATATATAGATTAGGGCGCCCAATTTTAGTATGGAGTTGTAATTAGTTAAAGCTGCCGTTGCCACTCTTTAAATATTTTTAGCTATTCTTAAAACTTATATTAACATAAAATGAGTTTTAGAGATGTTCTCCATGCAATAAATCAATTTTAGATTTCTTTGGTTTATTTCAGTTTTAGGGCTTAAAAGGTCATCCTATATGTTAGACGAATATAAGGAGCACCCTAATAATTTTTTGAAATATACAACTCTGTAAATTAGGAGGAAGGTTTTGAAATAAAATTTTGGATTGAATTGATTCGGTTTTGATATACAATAAAATATTTCAGATTTATTTACTGGTAGAAACTCCGAACTTTTGTTAGAAAACTTTTTTCTAAGTCTTCCGTTTACTATAATATTACTTCGGTACTATTTACATATCGATTTTGTGAGACCCCTAAAAACATATCAATTTCGCTAAATCTTTTAATTATCTAGTTTTAGAAATGGTTCTAATCTAGTTTTAATCATATTTAGACGGTGGGCCGTAGAATCTATGACCCTAAGAAAATATTGAGCGCTAATATACATGTATAACATACCTAACCTACTACTTGTGTGTAGCTTTCCTTGCTGCTTGGATACTTGTACAGGTTACCTGTTACCAGCGATGTACGGTCAACCCGTCCATAAGGCGTGCAGAATTTTATATTTTCCTGGGCCGGGAAAAAAATGTAAAAACGCAGAAAGTTGTTTTGACAGTTAGGTAGAAATACAAAAATTAAATATTTCGGAAAAGTTGAAATTTGTCTTCAGAAATTCGTAATGGCTCACAGCGAGAAATTTGAATATCGGACATCGCGACATTTGATTAGGATTTCACGGTTATTTTCTTTGGACCCAAAAAAAAAGGAAATGATGCAGAAAATTTATAAATTAGTTGAGAAAAAATACTATAATATCAAAACTAAACTTTTCGTACAAAAGGTATGCAAAAACTTAAAATCTCGCAGAAAGCTTTATTTTCTAAACCTTAGTTTTTTGGTCTTAAAACCTATTATCTATCTAGATAACGATCCTTTAACCAAATTTCAATTTTTCCCAAAATAAAGTTTTAAAAATCTCGATAGCACAAAACTAAAGTGTCATTTTAAATAATTTGGAATCGAATTTTGAACTCATTCATTAAACATAAATTAAATATGAAATTTTCGCAGAAAACTTATCCAAACTATTAAAACCTCAGCGAAAGCTCTAAGTTTCGAAGTTAACTTTTAACGATTAAAAATCTATTCTCTATCCAGATAACGGGCCATTAACGAAATTTCAACATTTTCCAAAATAAAGCTTTATAAATCTCGAAAGCTCATTGAAAGCTTAAATTAAAAATAGAATTTTATATAATTTGGAAAATAATTTTTATTTGATTCGTTAAATTTAGATAAAATATGATTTTCGTTAAAAACTTTATCAATCCATTATAAGTTCAAAGACAGCTTAAAGTTCAGGACTTCATTTTTTGCGTTTTAAAATCTATTTTCTATCCAGATATTGGTCCTTTCATGAATTTCCAAATTTTCCCCAAAATACATGCTCAAAAATCTCGAAAGCTCATTGAAAGCATGTGTAAAGCTCTTTAACGAATGTTGCCGATTTCATTTAAATTTATTTATCGGGAGATTAATGGATTTAATAATAATTAATAGATTTGATTATGAATATAATAAATAATATTATAATTTAATTAAAAGCTTTGGATAAGCTAGATGATTATTGACAAAGTTATTAAATAAAATAATTTCATTTAGGCGCCCCTCTGCGCCTACTGCGCATCAGACTGCACACCACTGCCTGTCAAAATCACTAAAATTAAGTTTGAATTTATCGTCAAAAAGGAAGTAATTCATTTTTAAACAGTTGCAATAAAAGTTTGCTTTCCTTGGAAAAAGTAAAATTCGGTTTGCAATGAAATTCTGTTCTTTCTCCATTGCACAGCATAGTGAAAAGATGCGCATTGGGGGAATCTCCGTATTCACTCCGTATGTATAGATCGGCTTATAAGATTTGGAGTGCATGACTAAGAATATTTTCTAAACAGTAAGGATATTCCGCAGCCCTGACCTAAGGACAATCTCTAGGTAATAACGATTTTTTGTAGTAAATTTCGGATATATGGGAATAAATTTGACTAGTGACTATGTTATTCAAAAATGAATCTTTGCTTTGAGTATCATCAACTATCCAAAAATCATATCCGATCATAATAGACTGTTTTCCATGCGCTTATTTACTGATTGTTTGGGGACTGTTGATAATAGCAAATACGTCTTGCACTAACCAACCGGATATACAAGTACAACAGGATTATGATGGTGAAATATACGACTATTGAAATTTCTAAATGTGACTGCAAAACGAGTTTTACCCAAAGGGTTCATTTTACCATATATTGCAATTCAAAATCAAACTAGGTCAGTTAGGTTGACAATACATTATATTGAATATGGTTTGATATGGAATATACTTTTATATCTATGCGGAATGAAATGCAAAATGTAATTAAACCATTGCCAATGCCATTATGCCCAAGTTTATATGTCAGGTAGGCCTGTAAATAGAATAAAATTACATTTGGGAATAATGTAATATTGATGTTTATGTACGAGTATAATTCATACGTATTTAATTTGAAAATCCATGTTACAATAATTCCGAATACAATGTAAATAAAATACAACATCTATACATGATGTTTATACAATGCATCACCAATGTTATAGTGCAATTATATCTAAAGAACGAAAACAATTTCATAAAATAATACTAAAAGTGAGGTTTTTGTTCAAGAAACGATATTCCTTAATGATCGGAAAATTAAATGATAATTTTTTTTTATAAATTTTTAAGCTAAAAGTTTATCTGAAGATTTGTAAAACAATTTAGATACAATTTGCTTATTTGATAATAATTAAAGCTAAAATGACATTCAATTGCTTCATTTCCCATCAGCTGCAATAATTGCATTTTTTTTTATAAGTTGAATTTCAAATGTTAATTATATAATAAATACGAATACATAATCTACTTTGATTTATAAATGAAAATCTGTAGATAATGTTAAGTCAGAATATTGTAGCAATATGAAAATCATTACATTGAATACAATTTCAATCAACTTCAATGACAATATCCCCTTAACAATCTCATATTTATTTTCCATAAAGAAAATTGAATAAATTTATATTAGAAAATTCTATGCTTGTACGATGTCCATTAAATAAATATGGAAAATTATCCAACATTGGATAATACTTGCAAAAATGTGAAAAATGAAGCGGAAAATATTGATAAAAATAAATGCAATAAAAAGAGTATTGAAATTGCATTGATACCCTCTACCGGTTATGTTTTATGACAAATAAATGAAACTGCCATGTTCCGAGTAAAAAACTAGCAATTTTCAATCGAGGAAATTATGAGTTCATTCTGGTTTTTATTTGCAAATATGCCATTCAATTCTTTTTTTTTTCTGCAAAAGTCCCATATTGCATTCAATACGGAAAAATAATGAAAAAAAATCGATTTGATGCAATATGTTGTCTATTACAATAGGCAATGTAAAAGTAGAATTGCATTCAATATTTACTATAAACATAATTCAATACCTGCATATTGAATGCATGTACTCTGATATGGAGTGTGTACGGCTTTTGTTTAATTTGTTCCAGTAAACAATCAATCTATCTTATTCAATTCTCGCCAAACCGGAAGTGAGATAGAAATTTTAATTGGCAATTTTCCTACCCTCATGTACAACATAAAATCCTGCCGTAAGTTTTTAATTTTCTATAAACAAATTTTGATTTTATTTTACGTGAAACTCGAACTGAGATGAACCATAAGATTATAAAAATTAGCGAAACAGTAAATTTAATTGTAATCGGACGACCGATATTTCAAAAAATTATTGAATTTTGGTTTAGAGAGGTCTGCACACGTCTTTATTTATCAGAGTCAACCATATTGATCTGCCCGAAATACTTTCAATCTGCACTAAAAATAATAAATATTACAAACCAAATTTATCCCTTACATTCAACAATAGAAGAAATTCAGGCCAAAAATCAAAATTTGGATACATTTATCATTATTGAAATTTTCCAATAGTAAATCTCGGAATTTTACAGATATCGATAGCTGCATCATATTAGATATGTATGATAAATTGATATTATATTTGGCAAATAATAATACATGATATGTTAAGAATTGATGAAAGTAGCAAGCTGTAATCGATACTTCCCAAAAACTATTTTCATAAGATCTGCGAACATCAGACCTGCAAATCTGCTTCAAAATTTTCGTCGAAAGTTACTTCTGATGCGCTAAAAAATAGTCCCATCAATTGGACCAAATAAGATCGATCATTAATTAGGTTTTTATTTGTGATCTTTTCGAGGTTGGAAGATTTGCTAATGATATTGTATTTGGAATTATACAGAGATTTAGATTTGCATTTTTTGAAAATATAGGTATAATGTAGGTGGAAAATGCGTCAAATTAACCACGTTTGGAATTGGCTATTTGTTCCAATTGTTGTATTATTATTCAATAGGTCTTTTCAAATAAAAAATACAACATAACACTTTTTTCCTGACGCATAGTTCCGAGAAAAGTGACGCCATGATTTTGCTAAAATTGGCAAAAATTTAAAACATTGCAGGTTTACAAAATATGTAAAAAAATTACCCATCCGATTTATCATACTTTTTTTTTTATTAGAGCAAACAAAAACACAAGAAAAAGTTCTTTCAAAATTTTGTAAAAAAAAATGTTCTTTTCAATTTTTCTCAGTTTATTTTTTCGGCCACATCCAGTTTTTTATTTTTTTTAAATATTTGTAAAATGTACTTTTTTTCCTTTTCTAAAATACTCTCGATCAAGAAATCGGATGTTTTTGTATATATGTATTTTACAAATTTGCTATGTTTTAAATTAATGCCAATTTTTCCCAAATTATGACGTAAATTTCTCGGAAATTGTGCGTCACAAAAAAAATATGTTATGTTGTATATAATAGTTAAAAAAAAGGATTTCTAAAATTAAATCTTCAGTTAGAAATATAATTCCGCATCAAAAATTCCATAAAGCACTTCTTCGAAAAACATTTACTAACAAGATATTCCTTTAATACTCCTTAAGAAATTTATGCAGATTAAAATAAAAATAAAAATAAAAAATAAAAAATTGGAAACTTATGTAAAACTTTGATCAACATTTTTGAATAAAATTTGTTATTTTAAAAAGAGCAGGCAATTTTGTACAGACTGGAATACTACATGAAAAACCTACGGATGTCGCAAAATTAAGAATAAAATAAGAATTCCATAATATTACAAAAGTCCGAAAATTCCGAAAATAAAATTAAAATTATGGAAATCAAGAAATTTTATAAATTAGACAATATCACGAAAACCGAAAAGCTTTGTAAAATTGAGAAATTAAATTGAAATTCATTCCAATGAAAAATTTCTTTAATTTTCATTAATTGAACATGGAAATCAAGAAATCTATCTTTCCATTTTTTGAAAACATTTGAGAGTAGCATGTAAGGTTTCAAAATGTCCAAGAAATTTGTTGGTTTTCAGGATAGTTTGACGTGGAGAATACTGTCGTGAATTATTTTAGCGAAAAGTTATTCCGAGTAACTCAAGTTTCTATCATTATTTATGCCCTGTGAAGTTCTCGTACTCATCTTAGAAAACGTATAATTTGGAGTGACATACTACATGGGCTGAGAAGTCCAGAGACTAATGAAGAAAATATCATGAAAATCTGATACAAATCTTCTGAGAATTGGTACTTAATAAATACCATATTGATTTTATATTTGTGGGGCCATGTCCCGGAAAGTCTCGAGACTTTTCAGCAAATACAGATACAACATATTTACAGATTTACAGTTTTTTTTTGTTAATTGAGTATTCTTTCTATGAGGACAGTTAAATTTCTCCGGTTAAATTATATAAATATAATTTAAAAACGTATTTCCCTATTATAAGCAATACAGTCGAAAAGAAAAATAGGTTATTATCTAATATGGAGTGTGTCCTTTATAAATTTTCGAATCAGACTTATCGATTAATACAATAATCATGAATAAATTATTAATACAATATTATATGAGTATAACTTGCTTCTTCATTATTAGGTTGCACATAAATTGGGTTAATATGATATAATTGTGGAGGAATTAAGTTATACCTAGGTACTATGTATATCTTATGAAATTAAGGAATTAGTTATGCAACCATTAAAACCATTAAAACCATTTGCTAACAAAAATAACTAATTACTTAATACATAATATTATCGTATAATAGAAGTACAGAAACTACTTAAGGTAGTAGTCCGATGTGACGACCGAAATTTCGACGTTTTTACATGAATTTTTTTTTAATAAGAAAATAAAATGCGATTGTCCTGAAATTGTCAAAGTGAAGTCCTCGAAAAAAAGGTGAATTGTTTCGGGGAAGTACAGAGCCTATCGTAGTCATCTGAAATAAACAAATTCATAGAGATTATTGTTCTGTAGGCTTAATTCTAATGAAGAAACCTATAATATGCATCTTAAAAAAAAATGGGGGACTTGTTAAAAAAAAGGTTTTCAAAATCAAATTTTTCGTTTGATAAATTGTTTTAAAAAATGTATTTGTTATTAAAAAATTGAATGTTTTAAAGGTTACGTATTTAGCTATGTGTGTCTAAAATAACGGGTACAATTTTTAGCCAAATCTTTTGAATAGTTTTAAGTCAGTGCTCACTTTATTTCGAGGACTCCACTCTGACATAAAAAATTATAAACAAATTAATGTAAAATTAAGTAAAAAAAAATTTTTCTTGTACACTTTAAAACTTTAAAACACCAATAAAAATATCTAAAAATTTGAAAATGTTCGCATTGTATTTTCTTATTAAAAAAATTCATGGAAAAACGTCGAAATTTCGGTCGTCACACCGGACTACTACCTTAATAGTAGTCCTGATTTAACTAAAAGGCCCCTAAATAGAAATTTCTGTTTTATTTCATTTACGTTAATAAATCTAAACTTTGCGGAATGCGATTGTGGGGGGTTATTTTGTATCACAATATTGTTAATTTTGCAGTTAAGCATCATTAAAAATAATATTAAATACGTAATATTTTCAGACAAAACTAGATTTGTTAGAATTAGTACCATTAAATCTATCGCGTAAATTTCCTATAAAACCCTTTAATTGTTAGGTAACTATTAAAATGCCCATCCGAAAATCCTAATGCTAAGAATAACTATACTGTGATACAAAATAACCTCCCTATAGTGATCAAGTTTTAATATTTCTATTATAAATATTTAGAGATAAAATAAAAACTTCCACCATAATCGGATTTGGCATATTTGGCATTGGCACCTTTCGTTAGATAATGTATAATTCACAAAGTTATCACTCGCAAGTCTCATTTTTCAAGCGGCCTCTGTCAAAATTTTATCCAGTTGATATATCCAGATATCCAAATTTTATCCAGATGAAATAATAAATAAAATATCGGGAATTGTCAGAAAAATGTAAATTTTATGAGCTTGTATCAAAGATGAAATTTTTAAATATACCTACTTTCAAAAATCAGTAATTTTACCTACATAATAGATTGTTTTTACGCGATAGTTTGATAATTAAATATCTAGCGGTTCAGATATAAAAAATTTATGCTTGCAGTGCAGCAAATTTTATTTATAGCCCCGTGTGATTTCTATTTCTGGTGTATTGGGTACTACTGGTAATCTACTTGATTTAAGGATACACAATTTTAACACCGACACCTAAAAGTAATTGTCGCTGGAAGGCAATGAGCCAGGAATAAAAAAAAACTTGATACAGCTCTGTTTTTGGAGTAGAGGACCGACCATTTAATCTTTACAGTTTTAGGTTAAAAATTATTCTAAAATTTAGGAATTATTCACAAATCTAAATAATTAGTTATGCTATTTATATATACAGAATAGTATTGAAATATCAAAATTTCGTGCCTGGTTAATGTTAACTTGTTACACGACACAAGCCATTTGGAATCATAGATAATACACTTTACGACAGATGTCATCATCTATTTTCACAGCATCCCGATTATAAGGATACTGAGAGATCTAATTTTGTTCTTCTTAATTTTTTTCTTTTTAGGCACCATTTCCATTATTCAACGATTTGAGCAATGGATATTGTTTTTCAAGGCATCCTTATTATATTGTTTGTGTCAGGTATGTGTTGTATGTATTGTGGCATACGAGTCGACTACAAGAATAGATTATGTTCTTAAAATTTATTATTATATACTTTGAATTTATATATCTAATCAAATGATTGTGCTATCAAAAAATCCCCCATTATTATCCCATATACCAAATTCCATTCAACCATATTATTAAAATGTATTAGAAAATTTAACGAAAAATAATGTAATAGAAAACAAGTATTATCCAATATATTCATTTCACATCCCTAATCCCAAGTTAGATAGCGATTTTCTTTTAGTTTTTCTCTCTATTCTTTATTTTTTTGTAGATGAATTATTTCTACCGTTATGTTGGACATTAGCGTCAACTGTTCAAGAGAATGGTTTACAGGCACCAATATTCCTACAAGAGCCGATGTCACGGCTTACATTTAGCAATGACAGCGGTTCACGGATATCCTGTTCAGCTCATGGTATTCCACCACCATTAGTAACATGGATATCAAAAGATGGTTCAATTGTTAGCTCGGTACCTGGACTAAGGTAATTGGAAATGGGATTTTATTATATGTGGTATATGAATATTTGTTAACATAATCTAAATGTCAGATTGTCCTGTTTATTTAAATAGAAACTATTTCTTCATATTACAATTTTGATTTTATCACATCCTTCAGTCAAAATAAATAATAGGAGACCCTTACAACTATTCATTCTTGAATTCGGAAATCATAATTGTAGTTACATACACCTTTGCCTTCACGAAGAAGTGCATTTTAATTTAAAATCGTGAAGTGAATATAGAAAATTTCAATTCCCACAATATCTTATCATA
Organism: Symmerus nobilis; assembly: GCA_027564815.1. Taxonomy (NCBI): domain Eukaryota; kingdom Metazoa; phylum Arthropoda; class Insecta; order Diptera; family Mycetophilidae; genus Symmerus; species Symmerus nobilis. The sequence goes on along the minus strand of JANTOP010077994.1, from coordinate 6,242 downwards.
ATATGTAGCAAACACATTTCAGAAATAATAACACCTAAGTAATATACGTATAATACCTAGGGAACTGTTCTGAAAGTTATTTGTGTAATACTACCGTCAAATGTATGACCCAAACTGGAAGTTTGATTGAAATAAATGCAGTTAAATTCCGATAAGAAATAAAATAACCATCAAAGACTCTTTATCATTTATTCAAACTTGACATCTTCCCCTACAATTTATATGTAAAAAGTACTGATAGTACTGGTACCTCTGGTAAATATTCAATGTTTAAAATAAAAAATTGTAACATAGACGGTACATATATTGTTATTGTAATGGTTGTATAACCATTCCATGCATGAACAGTAAAAAAATAGTGATTTCGAAATTTTTTGATAAGAGGAGTTTTTGCCGAACTATGGCCATTTGAAGATTGTAATTTACTCCCACTGCCAATGGCAATTTTTAAATAGCCATAACTCGACAAAATGTGCACATGAATTCGGAAACCCCTTTCACATAAACTATTACTCGACCCAACATACTTAACTTCTAAAAAAGCTACATTTTTTTACTCGGCCAGGTTGTCTACCCGGCGAAGTGTAGATTTGCAACACTACATGCCAGTAGAATATCAACAGTTGTATATAATTGTGAACTGGCCACTCGCACTATTTAATTTTTACATTAGACGCATTAGGAAATTGCAAACAAATCCAAGTAAGGATGTTTTCGTTAATGTTCACGTTATCAGAATATGGGATACGATTAGATGATTATTCTTATAATATAGGTACTTATCCTCCTAATTTTTAAATCGTGCAAAGAAATGTGGTAAAGTTCTACCTCAATCAGAAAATTTTCCAGCCTGCCCAATTTAGTATAAATAACTAACATATATCCTATCGTATTACAAAATTTTGGTTTTAGTAGCATGCCTAAAACCGAACAAGCTTGAATGTATTGGAAAGTAATGAGTATTGGGATGCTATTTTAATGGTAATATATAATTTAATACAAATCCTAATGTAATTTAGGAACTGTTTTTTCTTATTGAAATAGAAATTCGCGGTCTCATCCAGTTTTATTTAATTTATTTGGAAAAATTTAATGTTCCACAATTGAAATAATCAAAATATGAGGGACATGTATCCAGCACATATATCCATTTATCTAATATTTATACTTCAATCAGTTATTGATTCCACATCTACTTTGCTATCAGAAGTAGATAGAGAAACTGTAAGGTTGCCACGATCTATATGAAAAAAATGATGATAATATTTTCAAATTCAATAATTTATATTTCATAATTACTATCTTACCAATTCTGGATTCAGAATAAAATTCTTTATTATTAATTGGATGTTTAAAAAAATTCTTATACATTATGTTTTTCATAGGTTATGTAATAACTTTCTGGTTCTGTGGTAAGAATGGTTACAAATCGCCCCTTGGCCTCTGAGCGGTTTGGCTTTAGCACCAGTTATCAAAATATGATTACTACCAAACTGCGATATTGCTCAGCGGCGAGTGATTTGTGGATTCCGGCCAAGGATCGAAATAAATCTGGTTACCATCCCAAACCACTTTTACCTCTCAACGCTCTCAACAACCCACAGAAATTGCCTCGCCCAATATAAGATTTCTTTTTGGATTTCTTCCAAGTGTTGGCCCAATCAGCAGTCTCACGCCCTCGCTACCCATAAATAAAAGCACTTTTTATTGAAAAAAAAAACTTTATAATTATTAACTTCAATAGATTTATGACAAAAAATTGCCTTAGGAATTACCTTACTTACTACCACACGTTGCGGCCGATTGATGTTAGGTGACTTTCGATGATCGAAAAAAAAAGATTTCTCTCCGGTGATCCAATTCGTTCGATTACGGATTTTTCTTCTGATTTTGTCCAAAACTTTCCCGTTCGGCATTTGCCGTTCCCACTCACTGTCCAAAACTTTAAATTGGTAGGTATGTCTAATTTTTAAGTAATTTTTTCTTGCGTTTTACGACACCATTTTCATTAATTTTTCCACATCCCGAAAATCACTTACTCTTGTTGGCTTTTATTTCTCGTCACGACCCGTTTATCTTTTAATCTTTCCCGATTATATCAATTGCACGGTTCATTTCTCTCCTCGACTTTTCTCGTGCACCCAAAAATCTTCATCCATTTCTCTTCCATTCCGTCTATTCCTTGCTCTACATCCAAACTACTAATCTCTTATCACTAATACATGATATTAATTTCCGTTTGTAAATTTGACATTATTTTTTATTTATCGGTACCTGATACCGCGGCTTAGATGTTTGTATTGGATTTAGATTTAAATTGAGTGTATTGTGCAAGGCAAGCCCAGGGGCGACCGGGACCGTATCCATATTCGGCCCAATTACAAAGGCTCAATTTAGCCCATAACAAGGTTCAAAATTTCAATTAAGGAAAATAAAATATTTATATTATTTCACTCTTATCAGAATTTTTTCCAAGAAAATCTAATATTTTTTTAAAATATTTACTAAAATATGGTTCTTTATCTTTACCAATGAAATACCTTTTACAGATTAAGAATATATTAATGTGTTAATTATAACTTATAGTGAGCGTTCAAAATTTGCACTACAAGATTGGGCTGCCAAAACACAAATATGAATTTTTCTCCATTTCTCCGGCTTAGGGAATCGGCCCTAGGTACCAATTTGTAAAATCCAGACATTAGTTTCGATAAAGCAAAGTGAATTATTTATAAATAATTCAATAAATACAATTCCTTAATAACTTAAAAGAAGTTACCACAGCAAACAGCATATATTTTCAATTTTAAGTTGTATACTAATATATAATTATAGTATATATTATAGAAATATTCTAAAATTTGACAATCCATAGAAACTAATAAAAAGCACTACATTTTGAACCAACTGTTGCTCTTGGAATGGTACGAAACCTATATAATTTTATAGCTGGTATATAATATGCTAAAAATATTGTGGAATTATGGGTGTACCAAAAAAATTTACCATATAATGATAGATATATGTAAGTTTTATCTGTGGCCACAAGACACAGCCGCTTAAAGCCATGATCAGTAGGAAAAAGAAAATATTAAAGCAAAATTTATATTTCTGAATATATGCCGCATTGGTTTGGTAAACTGCAATACTGATCCCTAGCAAACGTGGCACACTATTCCGCAGATATAGTATAGGTTAGGTATGCGCAGTATTTTTACAGAAAAATCGGGCTGTAAACGTCTACGTAAATGTATACGTGTACTTTCTTGAATGGAAATTGTAACAATTACTTAAGTATTTTTAATTAACTTGAGTAAACTTCAATGATTTTGTCTTGAATCCATAGACCTGTATAATCGCATAATCTCCACCATTCACCCAACTGCGAGATTGGAGTGTTGGATGATAATAGGTAATGATTACAATGATAATGTTGGCAGTCATTATTTATTATACTTTATTCAGGTTATATGTTCGTATAATAATCATAATAACGGTAATAATATGAATAATAAAGTCGTTCATAAGGACGTTAAGCGAACTTTATAATATATAGTTCATCTTCAAACAGCATCTTCAAACTAATAGTAGAATGTTTTTAAGATTATTATGTTAATAATGAAAAATTTAGTAGTAAATATATGCATAATAGGAGTGTAAACATAAGTAGTTACTCATTTTCTTAAGATTGAGGAAGATAGAAAATATGTTTTTATTGCATAATTAAATAAGTATAGTATATTAACTTAGTATAGTCTGGAAAAACAATAGCAGACGATTATTTTCAATAAAATTCAGTCAGTTATAATTCAGAAATGCGCTGGAAATTTTCATGTAAATAAATGTTTCTATTTGGAACATATTAAGACAGTTCATTACTGATATTAAGAATATGAAGCTTGATATAATATTACACTAGAAAATATATTGAATAAAATAGATAGGAGTATATGGGTTGGGTAGGAAATCAGATGTTATCATTCCGTTCATTTAATTTATGATAAATATGTGGTATGTATGAGACAATGGAAATCATTCATTTATGTTATCGTATGAAAATCAGTGGATATGGGGGAATTTTGGATAGAAGTACAGCAGATTGTATAATATTTTTTCAATTATTCTAAGGAGAGTTCAATGATTAATGAAAAACAGTCTAATCGGTTAAGCCGGTACTTCGAACTAAAATTCCTACCGTATATAATATACATTCTAAGAAATATATATTTAAATTGTCTACTTTTGTGCAACCCTGTAATGGGTATGCATACTTAAGCCCGAACGAATTTCAGAAATTGAACTTCGATCGCCCGTGTTTGATATTACTTTAATGAAAATGTTAGCTCGAGGTAAACTTTAATATTTTAATTTCAAAAAATCCAGAAATTATCGTTTTCGAAGAGCCTGATATAGAGGAAGGATTAGGATTCCATATCTAGCTAAAGCGAAAAGTAAGAACTTCCATTGTACTACTCAAAGTTGAGGACTCCCGATCACACCACTGCTGTTCATCATCATCATCATATTCATAATAACATCCCAAATTTTTCCAAAATTGATAAGATATGAATTTTTCGATTAAATAACTATACATATTTGAACGATAAAATAATGGTAAAATAATTTTGTGATACTTCTACAGAATAATTTCCCGAGTCGGAACGATTTCGTTTTATTACCATTTTAAATTAAATTTTCCCTATTTTCAGAATTTTAAATCAAATTTAACTGTTTACCAAACGTGAGTATACAAATATTTGTATCGAGAAAAGCTTTTTGTTTTTATCATAATATTTTCTGGTTTGTTTAATCATTGTCATCCTTGCTAACAAACAATTTCCTGCCACTCAGGCCGTATGCCGAATATAGAAGGAGCTTTCATTATATGGTATATACATATATAAAATATATCGGAGGGTTTGAGAATAGAGCGTAACACTGAAGAACGTATTATAGAATATAAGGTTTCTCGTCATAAATACAAAAATCTGCAATAGTATGAAATGTTCATGGTGTTAGGTTTTATTCATAAACCTCCAACAATTGTATATGTCGATGAAGGTGTTTATTTGGTGGTAGTTACATACAGATTAATGTTTGATAACGATTTTATCCTGTGATAATATGTATACGAAAAATTGAATTTTCTTTTCAAACCTTCTTAACATTTAAGCAAACTTTATTCAAAATATAACAATTTATTTATAATAATGTAAACACTTCAAAATATCACGTATAAATAATATTGGTTTAAATTCTAATCGTCTCTATACATATTTATATAATAATTAATTAACTAGTTTCAAAACTATGAGCTTATTTAATTTTTAAAATTTTTAATATAATGTTTTTGCTACTTCTTCTGTTTCATCTCCTTGGAAACTCCCCAAGTTCATTAAAAAACTAAAACCTGGCGAGTGTAAAGATTTTCGCCCCCATTAGCATTATTTTTAACCTCTCGAAAGTTCGATAACAGTTAAAGAACAATAACGCCTCAATATAAATAACTTGATCAACGTCTTTCAATATGGGTCCGCACGGGCTGTAGTAATATACATCATCATCTTTACCACCAATTCCATTTCACGGATGAAATTCGGTTTGGATTTCTCAAAAAGCTGCTGCCTATCTTAGTTTATCTTGATTTCTCTAAGGCATTTAATGTGGTGAGACACTATTTACTGTGCTCGAAGCTATCTACTTTCTTCTAATTTTCTCCATCTGCAGTAAGATTAATAGGTAGCCATCTTTCAGATCGTTCGCAGTTCGTTCAAAGCAATGGTTAATTATCCGATTTTGCAAGTGTTTATTCCGGCGTACCCGTGGGTTCGGTCCTGGGTCCTTTGCTCTTTTCTCTATTTATCAATAATTGACCGTAATGTATGTAACATACGTAACAACTCCATTTGTAGACATTGAGGAAGCAATTAGAAATAATAATATCGGTATCAGCGACGTACTACTATGGGCCAAGGAAAATGGTCTACTCATTAATGGTAGTAAAACTCAAGTGATGGTGCGATTTGTATTGATCTTGAGCTGGCGGCGCAGTACAGCACCATTCACGAATTTAATCTTGGGCGCAATCTGATGGAGTACTTTAAATTCAGGCAGAGGCGCCAATTGGGGGGAGGAGGCAGAGGGGGGCTGTGCCCCCATTAAGACTTTGAATATATATTGTAAATTAAGCTTTTATTACCAAAATTTAATAAATATATGTATGAAATGTTTGTGTCTATTAT
>JANTOP010077883.1:0-21065 GCA_027564815.1 Symmerus nobilis | reverse complement strand
TGCGGTGAGTTATTTGAAATTTTAACGCTTATTCCATTTCGAGAGGTAATTCTGTTCCTAATTTCTGAAGTGTATTTCTTAAAAATTTCAAAGTTGCGTCAGTATTTTATATTTTGAAAACCGATACCGAAATACCGGTATTTATTAAATCAAAAACCGGTATTTCGGTATTCAAAAAATGACCGGTATTCCGGTATACCGGTAAAGGGTATCATACCGGTCAAAAAAGTCATACTTCTGGAACCAGATCTCGAGATATCGGCGATTCAAAGGCAATCCAATATTTATTTTAGCGGACAGCATAAAGATCGATCTTTCAGGGAACACAATTTTCGTTAAAAATCTATTCATTTTATTAATAATAATAATTATTCAAAATATTCAAATAGAATTTCATATCCTTAAATTTATATACAAGAAAAATCAATTTATCCAAAGATTTATACTTAAAAATACACAGAAATTTAAATCGGGTTTAGTAAGATGTGGTATTAAGTTTAAAGAGAAAATCCATAAGCAAATTTGATTGAATTTGCTGACCACAGGATATTGTATATGATTATGATGACATAAAAATATCTTCTATTATTTTCCTGAGATATTCTAACCAGGAGACTATAATCCTTTTATAATTTTTTTTTTCTCTATCCATTTCCGACGATACAACTTATTATAAAGCAATTTTATTTTTAAATGGATCAGATCAGACCTTAAACATATTATAGATACACTCGTACTAGCATATCTTCCAGATTTTAAAACGGTAATAAAGGATGGTTAATTTTCTGAATTAATTTATTTCTGAAAAGATTGATTTTCAAGAGGAAATAATATTATAAGTTGAGGGATTATGAATGCTCTTTTATTATTTACTTCTAAGTTATCTCGATGCCTTAAAAACCTAATAATTTTATATGCCGAATATAGTAATATTCGAACTAAGAAATAAGAAAATAAATTGCTTAAATCCTTACATACCATCCTATCCCATATCCTTTCAGAAAGAAATTAATATTATCATCATCCACTATTACGTTATGGATCACCGGATCCCAGACAAGTTATAACCCGACCGGTAGAGAGCTTCGAAGTAAAAAAGAATCATCTAATCATATTATTAATATTCGAGATGAGAAATAAAAAGTTTCTTTTTTCCTTTTCGTAAAAGAAAACCGAAAAATATTAAATATGAGGAATAATAAAAAAGGGTCTTGCAGTCCCTTACACATGTCCGGTATAAAAGTGAAAACCTAGACGATCCTTTTGTATTCCCTTCCCATTCACGGTTCAAATGTATTTTTATTAATATAAAAACCCATAAACTATTCGAATATCATATTATAAGGATATAGGGATATATAATCCGAAATTAAATCAATGAGTTAAAATGAGTGGTTTTTTTTTGGGTGGTTTTTCCTATCTATTTTCCCTGAATTTTCTTTTTTCGCTTGAGGTTTCGTCCGAACCGACAAGAAAATTAAATGAAATTTGAATAAAACGATTTATCATCACTGACCTGATACAATTCCCATATTTTTTTTCTCGGTTCCGAATGGTTATTATTATTGGGCAGACCCTTTTTTCCTCGTATTTTCCATTTTGGAGTTCGAGCAATATTAAAAAGGATGTAAGAGAGTAAAAAAAAAATTGTATTATCATGTCCGCTGATTATTGGGATAGAGAAAGGAAAAGTACAGACTGCGTCGAAAAAATTTATTTTCTATCAATTACAAAAAAGATGAATGGATGGATAGATTTAATTTTTAATTTTGATACGGGGGAATATTTTTCATTCCCATTAATTCCCAACGTTCCAACCGAGTGTACTCTTCCGTACACCCAACAAATACACCAGGATTCGATCAGCCGTTTTATTCGTAGACAGATAAAAAGATAATCCTGTTAAAATTAATTGAATATTTGTGCAATATATATTCCTGTCGGCAAATGTAGGAAACGGCTTTTGATTAGTAGATTGGATATACAAGAATTGATAAATGAGTTTTGGGTTCTTACGGGTTTTGTATACGTTTGGTTGAAAGGACGATGAAAAATTTATATATTTTCTTTTAAGCTATTAACTTAGGTTGATATAATTGTATATCTTAAATATATCTTGCCTAAGAAATGAAGAAGAAGGGCTGAAGTGGTCGAGGTGAATGCCAATTCTTTTTGGCCAAATTCTTTTTCGTGACCGTTTAGAATCGCACGGCGTAAAGGATTACTGCCCAGCTCGATTAATAATCGTAAAAGTAGCTCTCTTATTCTCTACTAGATATTTTACTATATTCAAAATGGGCAGCTAAGGTAGCAATGCCTAAAAGACCAACAATTTAATTCAATTTAAATTTAAGTCTCTATAGTATATATCTGGGGTGGTCACCACCTAACACTAAGGGTATTTTTTCTCCACCAGATTTTGGAACTGCTAGGTTAACGTTAATCTAGCAGTCCCAAAACAGAATTATTTGCCGTTTCAAAAAACTAATTATGGTAAATTTAACTCATCTGTTATTCGGTAAAAATATGTTTAGTCAATTTGGACAAAGTTTTCTGAATAAAATTTTGAATTCAAAATAGACATACCGGAAAATGATCGATTTTCGTAAAACTAAGTTCGTAATTGGCATAAATAATTTTTTTTTAACTCGAAACCCTGAAAATAGTTTTTAAATTAACTCATCTGTTACTTGGAAAAAATAGGTTCAGCCAATTTGGATAAGGTTTTCTTAATAAAATTTTGAATGCAAAGTACCGAAAAGTAATCAATTTCCCTTAATTAAGCTCGCGTAATTGTCTCAGACAATTTTTTATCTCGAAACGCTTGAAATTAGTTATTTATTTAACTTATCTGTCATCCACCAAAAATAGATTTAGTTAATTTGGACAAAGTTTTCTTAATCAAAAATATAGAATGCCGGAAAATTATCAATTTTCCTTCTATTAAATTTAATATTGAATTTAATTCATCTGTTATCCAGCAAAAATACGTGCAGTCAATTTAGGAAAAGTTTCCTTAATAAAATATTGATTTCAAAACAGACCTACCGTAAAATGATCAATTTTCTTATAAAATAAGTTCGTAATTTTTATGAATTGGACATCTTACTTGAGATACCTAACCTAACATGAGATAGGTTATATATGCAGATGTAAGATGTTACAGAATATGGTATTCATTTTATTTCTATATAAAATATACCAGAAGGAGTTTTTTAGGAGGATCTGGTTTCGTCGTATGGTAGACATACCTGAACCTATAGTCAAAAGTCGGATACTACTCACTCGTATCCCTTCGAACTATATGCACTGTAACTATACTTAATTGAGAAGAAAATGTTTCTTTTCTGAGTAATTTTAAACATTTTTTCTTGGGCCTTGCGAAATTTTCTTTCAACTTCCACCTTCCTTTTAGAGTAATTTTTTAAAATTCATATTAACCGAAATTGCGGTAAATATTTATAGCATTTTGGCAATTTACCCAACTATTCCTGACATTTTTTAGAGTTTTTTCTAATTTTTGTAGAATTCTCGATTTTGCCCAACATTTTTCTTATATTCAACTGCGGACTTTTCGTACTTATTTTGGGCTTTTACCGAATTCCATTGAAATTTTCGCAATTTTAAAATATTCGTTTGACAAATTGCCAATTTTTTCCTATTTTCCTTGAATTTAATAATTTTTCGACCTGACGGTTCTTTTCTGGACTTTGGAAACGCCTTTCCTGGATTTCATTCTAATTTTTCCAAACCTACTTCTCAACATTTCTAATTAGTTTGTCAACAAAAATTCTATAAAATCGAAATTCACGCCGATTTTGAATTTTTTTAATTTTTTTTAATAAAATCCCTTCGTTAATTACTTAAAAATAATTTGGCATCAGTAGATTAGAAATTGATTTGAAATTTTTTTCTTAGAAATTGTTCAGAAAATATTAAACATCGAATCGAATTTATTAGAATTTGATTTTTGATGAAATTTTAAAAATAGATGTTGTGAGGGGACCTTCTGACCTAATGGTATCGATAGATCACTTAAATTATCCCCTATTCGATTCTAAATTCTAAATTTTAAAATTATAAGTTTTCCGGGGAATTATAAATGTTTCCCCGAAAAGTAACCGTTTTCTCGATAGATTGCTGTATCGACCCGTATAAAATCAGGCGGATAATATTATGGAAACATTTCTTCTACAATTTCCTCACCCATACCCTTAAGTTTGATTTTGCATCATAAGATTTTCCATTTTCCTGAAAGAATTTCTTAGAAATTAAAATTTACCGGAAGACTAACAAGAAAATTGTGTAAAAATTATGGACATTTCGGGTAAGGAAATAAAACTCGATATGATGGGTCAAAATTGGCCTTAGAAAATGGCAGAACGATACTTACCTGCAGTTAATTACATTCTCCGAATTAAATATATTTCAATTATCCTAAAGCGGTTCAATAATAAGAAATGTAATCAGTTCTATACAGTAAATACAAGATTATTAATAAATCTACTTAACAATATGCTGATATAAAGAAAAATATTTGACCGACATCTCGATTCTTGATAGTCTCTTAAATCGAAAAATGGTTCTTTATTAACATCTAAATGTTCTATACTTCCACACACCCGATGATGAGCGATGATGGTAAATGAAAATGGAAAAAATAACATCCGGAAAATATAAGAAAATCACCTCCTGATTTCCGGATAATTCTCCATCTCGAATCTACTTTTCTAATTTTCTAACATAAACATTTTCTTTATTTCCTATACTTTGTGCCATACGGCACCTTACAATTTGACAACGTTTTTTTCTTTCTTCCATTTTCCATCTCGAAAGTTATTTACTTTCATAAGTAGGACATCATTAGGTGGATCACGTTGAGCCACCATATTTTTCCCTTTTTTTTCATTTCTTGTTTTTCCGTTCAATTTGTAAATGAATTCGTTTTTGACGGCTTTGGGTATTTTTTTTTTTTTTTTTGCCTGCCTCATGCCTATTGTTACGCGTGAATTATAGCAGCAGGCATCAGAAGAGAGAAAAAAAAATGAGTATGGTTTGATAGGAAGAATGAAATGTGAACAGTGATAGGCTATTAGAAACAGAAGCCTATCCCGTAATCAGGGAATAACAAAGCCAGCACAAAAAAAAGGCGATGTTTACGTGCCATTTATACTCAACAATCACAAATTGTTAGTCATATTTTTACTGGCATATATATATTTGAAAATTTTCTGGGCCATAAGGATGGATGGGGGGCCCGAAGCTCTAATATTCCAGGGTTTGAGATGTTTATTGTCGAGCTTGCAGTTGAACAATAAATTCAAAACGAACTGATGGGTGAAAATGTGAATAGATATTCTCTAACAGAATCTTCAACTAAATACAGTAGATTGTAGTTAAACTGAACTGGAACTGAATATAAAATAAAATTTCAAATCGGTTGATTTTTTGGAAACATTTTCTTTATAAAATCTCAAAAATTACTTAGAAATAATTTGCCATCACTAGATTAAAGAATTTTTAGGCAAAAATTCGATGAAAATCTAGAATTTGGAACACCAAATCCCCTTCTCACTAAATGAATAATCAACATACCGATAATTTTGTTGCCATTTTGTAGCCATAAAATTATCAAAATGGTTACAAAACGGCAACAAAACCAGCGGGTTTAAAAATTCCTAAATCAATTAAGAAATAATTAACCAAAAACCGAGAGAAATAGTAAGTTTTTGACAGATAAATAATTTGAAATTAATCAACAAATGCGAGAACTTAAAAGCTCAACGAAAGCTTAAAGTTGTAGATATAATATTATACCCCTTTAAATTTATTTTCCATCGAAACAATTTTGTGTTACAAACATTTCGAATTTTCTCTAATAAAAGCTTTCTAAAAAATAAAAAAGCTTACTGAAAGCATTTAATTAAAATGAAAGTTGGTATTTTTGAAATCTATTTCCCACCCGATTAATTAAATTTAAATCAAATTTAAAATCTTCTTTTAAAAGCTCAGCGAAAACCCAAAAGCTCAAAGAAAGCGTAACGTTTTAGGTATCATTTTTTTTCTTTTGAAATCTATTTTCCATCCATACAGTTTTGTGTTAACAATATTTTCTCTAACAAAAGCTTTCGAATCAACAGAAAAGCTGTCTGAAAGCTTTCAATTAAAATTAAAGTTAGTATTTTAAAAACTATTTTCTATCGGATTAATTAAATTTAATCAAATTTGAAATTTTCTTTCAGAAGCTCAGTAAAAACTTAAAAGCTCATTAAAAGCTGCAATTCTAGATATAATTTTACACGTTTTGAAATATATTTTCCATCCCTTTTTATTTATTCTGATAGAAGTTTAACATTTATAAATAAAAGCTTCATAAATGGCCCCACAACTCTTCGAGGTTTTACTGTAAATTACATGTTATATTCTGCATTTCTAAATGTATATATATTTTGGTGCGTGAACAAAATATCTATACAATATTTTCAATGATTATCCCTCGTTCCTAAATAAAACTTTTCATAAAAAAAAACAAAAATGGTACATAGACGGCAGGCGTCCCCTTTTCACATCCAATTCGTCATAGAGCTTCTATGTGTTTTCATGCCATTTCTATATTTATGATAAATTTTTTGTTTTTTTCCGTATCCCTACACGGAAAAACTTGCATACAATAAATAACTATTTTGATCTAAAATTCGATTGATTTCAAATGAATGGTTTTCTTTCGGTGTATGGGAGTATATGGTATAACCATCCCAAATTCCCATACACCGAAATTTTTGATCATCATGAATACTGGTATAATTTATATGAATTTATGGGAGGACAGAAAAATTATCGATAGAAATTTATTTGTTTATGAGTTTTTTTATTTTGGTATTCGAGCTTTTCATCGTTATCGAACAGAAAGTGTATTGACCGGTGTCGAAGAGGCGGGGGTAATTGGATTTTTTTTTCCTCTAGCTCTTTATAAATCTGAGGTTTTGTGTGCGAAAATGCTGGGCTCAAAACATGACACCCAAGGTCAATTGGATGGCAGAGGATAAAGAATTTAAATGACGAATTATTTATGCGTAGTCATTAAAGGGTTTTAGTTGAATGGCGAATTTTTAATATTATTTTGACCTTTATTCCACGTGGGATCAATTTATATTAACAAGGACCCAAAATATCGTTATTTACATATAAAAAGGGTTACCTGTAATAACTTACTTTAAAACCTTGCTAATATGAATACAGAATCATGAAAGAAATTCGGGGAAAAAAATCTTTTTCCAAAAATATTGTCCGAATTGAATTGAATTTTTAAGAATTTAACTGATTTTTGGACCATAACTAAGCAGCATTTATCTCTTCATTAAATCACAAAATTAAAAATGAATTTTCGTAATTTTTTCCTGAATGTTGCCAACTATTACCCTACAAATGCAGATTATTGCTTATATTAAAGTTCATATATCCCCATCCCATAGTCAGGATGCCTTAATTCCCAAGATGTTATGTAAAATATTTTAATAGTCCTTCCCTTAAATTGAATTTTTTAACCCTGTTTCTCAATTTATATTAATAAGTATTAGCGGGAAGAAATTGCCCACTCCTCCAGCTATAATTCCCCGTTTTAAAGGATATTGATATTGGTGGATTTGATCAAAAGAATAAAGTATATTCATGAATTTCTAAAAAAAGTATCCTCTGCCGTTTATTTTGCTGACTAATAAATTTCTTCATTGAAATTCAATTTTGCGAAAGAAATACCGGCATTTCAGAAAATATATCGCATAATCCGAAAGGATGGAAAATCTTCCTTTTATTCAATTTTATGGAAAATGTAGATATATACGCACCCTTTTCCCATCTTGTATTGTTTATCTAAGATATTAGTTTTTCTTTTTTTTTTTTTTTCGAAAATATCCGAGGATATTTTGGGCGAGTCGAATTCAAGTACCAGACAAAAGAGACAAAAGGAAAAAAAACCAAGAAAATTCTTTTTGAATAAAAAAAAAATCCAAACATATTTTCTTTTCAAGTTTACGTCCTTAAAATAATACAATAAATTCATTGCCTAAAAAGGCACACGCCGAAAATAAGAAAATTATAATAAAATAAACATTAGCCGGGCAAGCCCCCCGCGGATCCCGTTCCTCAATCCATAAACATTTCCCTTGATTACGAACGAATGTTATATATAGGAATTTCCATTCTGCCAAACGATAAATGGAAATCCCCATACATTTTCTCGCGTTTTCTTTTCAGAAAACCTCGCATATCGGAAAAATTGGAAAATTTTTCATCAATAAATTTTGCTCATCCGTTGGATGGGATGGGTAAAATTTTTGGTTCAAAAGGAAAAGAATAGAGATAAATGGGGATGGGCGGGATCGTAGGGTGTTCAATCTAATATAATAAAATCGAACGTTTTTGAATATAAAAATTTATGTTCGAGTATTATATGGGCGATGAATGAAATGAGCTTATTTTTATCCCATCATTCATAATCAATTTGCCATTTTTTTTTTGCCAAAGACCTAATTTCGTTATCAAACATTTTTTTTTTCGATTTTGCGACATATTTTTGTGACCTCGTATCCAATAAATTATCTTATAATCTGACTTTTTATTCAATTTTCCTGACACTTCTCTGACTTGTTTCCTTCGGATACAATTTTGATAGATATGTGACTGGTTTTTAAAGTGTAATCTTAAGCCAATTTCTATCAGAGATTTAAACTACTGATATTAACAGTGATGTGCCTTTAGTCAGTATGGAATCTAAATTTTCGCCCAATAACCAAATCGGAAACCTTCGTTAAAAGCTCTATGGAGAATTATATTTGAAATTATGCATACAAAATATAAGCTTTCGAGATTTTTGATGCATATTTTTTGACGGAAAATTTAAAATTTCGTGAAAGGACCGATATCTGGATAGAAAATAGATGTTAACGCGTAAAAATTGAGTTCGAAACTTAAAGCTTTCTTTGAACTTTCAATATATTGAGACAGTTGGTAGCCAGAAATTTCATATTTTATCTTTTATGAATTAAATAAAAATTAGATTCCAAATTAAAAAAATGATATTTTAATTTTAAGCTTTTAATGAGCTTTTAAGATTTTGGAAGCGTTTCTAAGGGAAAATTTGAAATTTCGTTAAAGGTTCGTTATTTGGATAGAAAATAGATTACAATACGTAGCACTATAATTTAGAAACTTAAAGCTTTCATTGAGCTTTTTATAGTTTGCATAAGCTTTCACGGAAAATTCCATATTTCATTTAAATTTAATGAATTGGATAAAAACTCGATTCCAAATTATATAAAATGACAATTTAATTTTAAGCTTTCGATGAGCTTTCGAGATTTTTGAAGCGTTTTTTCGGGAAAATTTGGAATTTCATTAAAGGATCATTTTTTGAATAGAAAATGAATTTAAAAACATAGAAAATTAATTTCGAAACTTAAAGCTTTCGATAAGCTTTTTATAGTTTGGATTAGCTTTCAGGGAAAATTCCATATTTCATTTAGATTTAAAGAATCGGATAGAAATTTGATTCCAAATTATATAAAACGAAAATTTTAATTTAAAGCTTTCAATGAGCATTCCAGATTTTTGAATTTTTATTTGGGACAAATCCGAAATTTCGTTAAGGGATCGTTATTTGGATAGAAAATAGAATTAAAAGCTAAGTTTGTTGAAATTAAGCTTTCTGGGAGCTTTTAAGTTTTCTGAGAGCGTTTGTACAAAAAGTTTAGTTTTAATATTTTTGTATTTTTCTTCAATTAATTTGTAAACTTTGTACATCATTAGATTTTTTTTGGATCCGAAGAAAATAATCGAGAATTCCGGATCAAATATCGCGATGTCCGATGTGTGAGCTTACACGAATTTTTGATTTTTCTTAGATAAATTTCAACTTTTTCCGAAATTTTTTAATTTTTGTTTTTTACCTGACTATCAGAGCAACTTTCTGCGTTTTTATATTTTTTTCCGGCCGAGGAAAATATTCGTCGTCGGGTCACCTTAAGGGGATATTGACCGCACGCCACTGCTATTACATATACCTCATATCAAAGAAATTGCATTACCTGTAAGCTCAGTAACTCCTCGCCGAATCATTAAAACTAATCTTAAACTATAGACTTAAAATATAGCAACCAATAAAATTCCAGAACTGTGAACCATAAAACCGTATAACTTTTCTTTCGGTTTTTTTGGTACCACCAAGGGTATATAAAACTATATAAAACTTAATCCCTCTCTACTATCCATTAACTTGAACCCGTAGATTTTTACCCATCCCTCCATTTAACGTAATCCAATAAATTCAGTGTAAATAGCGCAATACACGTAATCCCATAATATTCCTTTTATGTATCGGACGGATATCTCTCCCGAGAATTTTGTCCAAGAGACGCCGAAAAACTTTTACCAATGTTTTTCATGTGTGTTTCCATACGGAGCAGAAACCCTTCACCGACTCTCGGGGGCATTTCGAAGAAAAATGAAGTTGAATATCAAGAAAATCAAGGAAAGTAGGTATTATGATCTTAGGGATAAAAAATGGAAAAAAACTGGGTGTTTTATGGAAGATGTAGGATATTAAGATGGTGGATAGGGTAGAACAAATGTCGTTTCATGGAAAAAGGGATGAAAATAACTCGATTATCGTACGAAACGAACGAAATAAATTCCCCCTACATCTACTTTTTTTATTGTTTCTCGTATTACAAACTTAAAATCGATATTGTCCTATATCGAATTCCTTATGATACATCCCTGGTATTAAATCCCAAAGGGTAATTTAATTTATCGAAAATCTAATCGATCATTTGGTAAAAGAAATCGTTTTATAAGATTTTTGTTGAATTTTATTTTTATTTCAGCTTTAAGACAAGGATTTTCTGGGGATCAGCTTCCCATATATAGCTGAAATCTTAAGTAAGTAATTACTTATTTAAATAAAGACCCCATATAGTTCTTACCGTACGAACTTTGACCCTTAATATATTTTCATTTTTTGTTTCGATTACCATCTATCGATTTTCATAGTGTGATCTGTCAAATTTTCGAGACCTACAGAAAAAAATGAATGTCAAAACATATTAATAAAATCTCGTTGTCTATCTAACCTATCCCTATCCTATCACTTAACAACTACATGTCAAAAACATTAAGCCTAATGATATACTAATACACAATTGGTATAGACTTTTTTTTTATCCCATCGGGTGATTATTAAAGTGTATTTTTAGTCTGCCCGAGACTCTAAATTGCTCTTGCCTTTCAATTTAATCATGGAAAAGAACACAATTTTTTTTTGAAGTACTCACAGCTAAAAATATTTTTCTGGGATACGGCGGGGGACAAGGAAAAAAAGGATAGAATTATATGACACACACAATGATTGATGGTGGTGATGAATAATAATAATCGTTATTTGAGACATTATTCTTTTCGTGTAACATATAGGGTATTAGTCGGTATGATATGAGGAGAACAGAACAGAGAAAAAAAAACAGATGATTAAATGGATATGTTATGTTAGGATCTAGGATATATGCATAACCGTTACAAAGGAGTGGATATAGGATTTTTATTTTTATTAATAGGAAAAGAAAATCACTCATTCAAGGTGCTGTATCATATTTCCAATATAAAGGAGATGTGTGGAAGGAACAGCGATACATTAAGTAATGTGCACCGATTTTGACACCCCACCATTCATCTTTCAGTCATATAATAACAATATTCCGATTATAGTAACCCAAAATCTATTACCAGGGATTATATACAAATCGTTCTTGAACATTTACAAACTCAATCAAACAAATTCGAACATGATATAAAATTTAAGGGCCGGCTTCCCAACTCTGATACCTAATTCCTTTGGTAATTCCGAATTTTCTTTTGATATATAAAACTTTGGGCTATTTGGGAAACTTTTGCCATTTTAAAGCCACCAAATTATCAAAATTACAACAAATGATCAGTAGCAAAACCTAAAGGTTATAAAAATATGTAAAAACCAGACAAAGAGTAAGTTTTTGACAGATAAGTAATTTGAAGCTTAATAATTACCGAAAGCTTTTCCTCAATCTTTGAAATTACTTAAATATGAATCTTTATTTATTTTACTTTATTCATCAAATTTGAAATTTTCCTTTAAAAGCTCGATGAAAATTTAAAAGCTCAATAAAAGCTTTTGATTCTAGTTTTTGTTTTAAACGTTTTGAACTCCATTTTCTCAAACAATTTTTTATTACCGACTTTTACAATTTTCTCTAACAAAAGCTTCCTAATAAATAAAAAAGCTTACTGAAAGCTTTTAATTAAAATTAAAATTGGAATTTTTAAAATCTATTTTCTATCCGAATAATTAAATTTGAATCAAACTTGAAATCGTCCTTCAAACGCTCGATAAGAACTTAAAAGCTCGAGGAAAGCTTTTGATTCTAGATATTATTCTCTGCATTTTTAAAACCATTTCTCATCCAAATAATTTTATGTTAACAACATTTGCAATTTTCTGTAACAGAAATTTGTTAACAAATAGAAAAGCTTGCTGAAAGCTTTTAATTAAAATTAAAGTTGATATTTTCTGTATATTTACCAAAAAACAACGAGAACTCATTTTTAAATGCCATATCCGAGTAATAACTAGAATTTCAATTGATAAAAAGGCTGTTTCTCAAATTCTCGATTTTTGGTAAAAAAAACGTGGACGTTTCCTTGTTATTTCTGAAAATTAGACCTAGCAGTCTGAAATTTAGTACAGGCATACCTAAGATTAACCCAAAATGACTGGGTAAGAAGTTACAAATACCGTTTCTAATGACATTTTTGAAATAATTCTTTTTATTTGCAGTGGGTCGAGCCCACATGACATCGGCTACAAAAATGTTAGAAAATCGGTTATTTCTGGGACTAGATTCCTGAATAATTTTCCCTAACCGCTTTATGAGCCAAACGAAAAATCAATTTCAGGTTTTACGATAAAACATGAATACCTTAAGGTGTTATCTCACAAGTATATTTTTAAAATTACGTCAAAAATGGGGGTTTTATATTTTATTTCTATCTGTAGAAATACGAAATTTTTCAATTATTTTCTTCGGCACTTGCAAAATCTAATTACGCAAAATTATTCCAATATAAATAATGAACAAACTGATTTGTCAACATTTTTTTAAAAACCATCCCCTGATTTTTGAAGGAAGTTTTCGTAGGGCGCAACTATTAAATGGCCACTTTTTAAAAAAATGTCGATAATTTCTTGGGAAATTTTAAGTTTTCAAATTTCACTTCCGATTCATTTAAGGGATGGCTTAATTGAACTATTGATGTAAATACCTTAAGGGGTTAGTCGACAAGTTATATTTTTAAAATCGTTTTTTAAGGAATGAAAATATATTTCCAAAATCTACGATTTAATTTCCATTATTTTTCGGACCGATTTTTCTAAATATTTTCTTCCGACACTTGGAAAATCGAAATACGCAGAATTGTTCCCAAATAAACAACGAACAAACTAATTTCTCAAATTTTTTTTACAGTCAACCCCCGAATATTGGTGGTGGTTTTCGTAGAGCGTAATTATTAAATCGCAATATTTCAAAAAATTTCGGTGAATTTACAGTCCGATTTTATTAATTTGAGTACAAAGTAAAAAACTGGGAAAATTTCTTCGATAAATTTCGAAAAATGGGAAATTTTAAAATTTGACGATTATTTCTAACAGAAGAATGTCCCTACGTTCCAAATGTTAATTTTAATTGAAATTTTAAATCTCGTCAAAAATTGGATTGTAAAAAAATCAATCAAATTCGTTCGATTTTTGTTCCACGATTTTTCTAGATAAATTTTTTTTTTAATCTAAATTATTTCTAAGTTAATGTTGACGAGATTTTGTTAAAAAAATCATCCGTTTTCGATTTGATAGCATTTTTACTGGTACGTCTCGTTAAAAACCATTATAATTATATTAATTTCCCGAAATTTTTAAAATTGGTAAATTTCGAAACGAATTCAAATAGGGGGTAACTTAGGCGATCGATCAATACCTTAAGGTCAGCTGGTCCCCTTCCAACTTATAATTTAAAAATTCCCTAAAAATTGGGATTATAAGAAATTCCGACGAAACTTTTTTTTCCAACATTTTTTAATCTAATGACGGCAAATTATTTCTATCGACTTAGCAAACAGATTTTATTAATAAAAATGTTTTGAAAAATTCAACCGTTTTTGAAATTTATTTAATTTTGTTCAAATTATAGTGTTTTTCTGACGATCTAGCGGAAAAGGTACGGTTGCGGGAAAATGTATTTAAAAATCTCATAATCTGATTAGGCGAAATGAAACTTAAGGGTAGATTAAAGAAATTGTAGAAGAAAATTTTTCAAAAAATCCACCTCTTCATTTTATAGGGTACATGCGAAGAACGGTGACTTTTCTAGGAGAAATATATGTTCACTGTTCTTCTAATATTTTAATTCAATTGAGCAACGATACCGTTCAATGAATTATTTATGAATATTTGAATCTGTCATCTGAGAAATATTCCGAAGTTGAGGAAAATTGAATTATTTTAGAGAAAATCGGAATAAATTTCCAGTAATTTCAGAAAATATCGAGAAAAGTCGTAAAAAGTCTGGTTGTTCCAGTTTTGGTTTTCTGGTATACTCCTGTTAACGATCCCTATAAAATCAAGGGGTCAATTTCTCGGAAAAATTTGTTTTACAATTCTTCACTGGTAACCTTAAGTTAATTTCTACATTACCGGATTTTCCGATTGCTTAACAGAATTTTCCGGAAATTTAAGCCGTTCAGGAACTCATACCGATTAATTTTTATAAAAAAACTTCTTACAAAAACTCTTTCTTAATTATTTAGAAATAATTTGGCATCATTTGATGGGACATTTTTCTAAAATTGAATTTTTTAGAAATTGTTGAAACCTAAGGAGATCCCCTGACATTATTACGAAACTAAATTTAATGATTTAGGATCTAATTGTTCTCGGTACGCCACCGCATTTATAACGAACGAATTCTACAATATTATCCAAGGGAATTAGAATAAGGGAAAGAAAATCCTCGTAGACAAATCTTGAAAATCGGAAAAATCAAAATATATATTTGGAAAAGTTCATAAAAATCCAGTACCTACATTGTTTACAATTTTTAGAAAATCGAATTAATTAATTAGGGAAAATCAAAAAAATTTGACAACTGTTTTTTGATTTTTAGATCTTTCATGGATTTCATCAAGTTATGATGTCATTTAAAAAATATAACTTGTTGGGTAACCCCTTAAGGATTATATATTATTAATTCGATTAGGTTATTGGCTAAATGAATCTTAATCAAAATTTTAAATTTCTTAATTATCCAAGAAATTAAAGAATTTCGGAATGAATTCCGTGGGGGGGAAAATTTCCAAAAATTTTCTTCGGAACATGGAAAATCTAATTACGCACAATTGTTCCCAAATTAATAATAAACAAGCTAATTTCTCAAAATTTTGAAAAAATACGACCCCGAATTTTGGCGTGGGTTTCAGTAGAGCGTAATTATTAAATCGCCGCTTTTGAAAGAAAAAATTTATAATTTCATGGGAAATTTTAAATTTCCAAATTTCATTCCCGATTCAGTTATGGGATGGTTTTCTCGAATTAATAACATAAATATTTTAAAGAAAGAATGTTATGTAAGAATTTATATTTTTAGAATTATGTAGAAAATTGTCTCCGATTTTGCAAGTAATCTACATTGTTGTTGGGGGCGTTTTCAGACCCGGACCTGTTTAAATTTTCAGAAAAATAAAGTCTCTAAAGTCTATAGAAGATTAAGTTCCCTAGTCCTAGTCCCTAGTCGTAGTCCCTTAATCCTATTTCCTAATGCAGTCATTTTAGGGGGGGTCGATACAAGAATGGGTAGTTCTCCGGTAAACTGTAATAATTTTATTGGAAAATGAAATTTTTTTAATTTCGAAATGGACTCAAATAGGGGATAACTAGGTTGATCTATAAACGCTAGGAAGTAAGCGGGTATTAAGATTAGGGCTTTCGCTCCCCACATATATTTTATCTATAGTCGGAAAATTCAGTAAACCCGATTCGAAAATTTTCTAAGAATGTTTAAGACAAGAAGACAAATTTTTAAATTTTTTTTAATCCAATGATGCCAAATTATTTTTAATTAATTATGATAAATAATTTCTTAACAAGATCTCTTCGGTAATTATTTAGAAATAATTCTGCATAATTAGGTTAAATTAGATTAATTGGGGAATTTTATACAAAAATCGGTTGATTTGATTGGTTTTCTTACAATTCGATTTTTAGCGGGATTAATTTTTGCCCCACAGAAACCCTCACCATTCTTCCAGATTTTTAATTGCAATCGGTCGAGCATTCATTTTTAAATAATTTTTAAATTATTTATCCGATAAAAAGTCAGTTTTCTTAATTAAAAAATAAATAAATAATAATTGAAAACCTAAAAAAATAATTGGGGGGATGTTTAACGTCTCCTTGTCAGCAATTAATTTACTATTAAAAGTTTGTTTGAAATGAATGGTTGTTGGAAATTCTCATTCCGAAGGACCAGTCAGTCAGTCCTTCTAGTAAAAAATTATATATTTTCCATTTATAAATTATAATTAAAATCGTTTCCAAACACCTCTTTTAACACCTCTTTAACATCACATTAACTCATTAAGTGAGGGAAAATTGACATGGAAATGCGTGTCAACGATTTTCTTTTTTCCCTTCTCTCATTTTCATTTATTTTTTTCCATTATTTAATTTTGTTTATGTGCCACATTAATATTCCATTTAATCCATAATATTCATGAAACAATGAGAAAATTCAGGTGGGAAAATGGGTGAGGGCTGGGATGAAAATACACTAAACGTCAACAACAATCAAGTTTTATATTTTCTATTTTCTTACATTTTCTGAAGAGGATTTTTCTTCTTTTTTTTTTGATTTTCCACTCTAATAATCCCAATCAAAAATTTGTCGCTTTACGTTGATGGAACCATTTTCTGAAGAGCTTTTCGTATTTAAATATTTTACAAGAAAAAAACTACGTTTCTCTTAAAATTTCCATTTAGTTCTTACGGATTTTCCGCTTTTCCTTTAACACGCACACATTCGAAAAATACCATAATAGACACTTAATTTTTTTTATCAATCCAACGATACGACTGATAATAATGGGAGAAGGAAAATTTCCCGTTTTTGACAGTTGATCGATTGATAAAATGTGAAAAGTTTTCCGGATTTTCCTTCCGTTTCACTGGAATACACAGAATATATTCTAATTAATTTCCCTTTTACTCGGAAAAGTTTTCATCTCTAATGGATCGGACGGTTAAAGTTTATGTTCCTTAATTGTATGGGACAAATTAATTGATAAATTTTCACAATTTTCCGACAAATATTTCATTTCATTTTCGGATTTAAAATATATCAGGAAAAATAAGGGCGGATTTTCTTAGCAAAGAAAAAAAAAACATCTTTTATTTTCATTTGAAAGATGAGTTACGGATGGATAATGAAATAAGAGAAAATTGATGAAATAAAAAAGAAAATTCAGTACCCAATGAAATTTTCCGATTAATTAAATTTTTAATTTAATTAAAATCCGTTCGATTGATAGTTTTCCATTTCATTTTTGAATAAAAAAAATTGTTATATGAGACATATGATATCAATTTCCACCATAGATATTCACTCGAATCGCGGAAAATTCGTCCGGTATTTTCCCGTTTTAAAAACCGTACCGTTCGAACAAATCTCAAAGACTGAAAAGGGAAAATGTCTATCATCGGAAAATGTAGTTTTTCCCGTGTACACGATTTTATTTACATATGATTTCGAATTTTCCCCGTTTCAAAATGAACGGAACATCGAATGTATTTTCCTTGTCAAACGTTTAAGTAGGATTTTTTTTAGTACAGATGGTGTATGTCTATTCATTAGATTTAACAAGGGGTGCGGATTTTTATTTAAAAGGGTCGGTTACGGATTTTTTTTCTTTCATCTCTCCCTTCAATTTATCTGGGGATATTTTTACGAGATTTTTGTAGTGATTTACGAGGTCCTTCAGCTCGGATTCAAATAAAATTTACATTGATAATTTTTAAGATCATAAAATCATCCTAGCAAATAAATAGGATAAAATTCGAAGTATCTCAGTTTTTTACCCAAAACCCTTAAATTAGTTTTTAATATTGGTCATGACGTACTCAGAAAAAAAATTACAAAGAAAAAGAACGAAATTTTCGTAATCAAAAAATTAATTTCAAATTTATGAACCAAAAAAATGGTTGATAAATACAAGGGAAAATGAGCAATTTTCCCAAGCTCTGAAATTGCTCAAAAAAATTTTTTTTTCAAAATCCTGAAAACACTTTCTAGTATCAGTCTTGGAATACTTAGGAAAAAAATTTCAGCAAAATCGACCGAAATTTTCTTAAAATTATTGAATATATGAACCAAAAACCGTCTGAAAATTGGTTGATAAATGCAAATGAAAATGAACAATTTTCGCAAGCTCAAATTGCTCAAAAAAAATTTTTTTTTGGAAAGTTCTGAAATCAGTTTTTTAGTTTTGTTCATGAATTACTCAGAAAAAAAATTTCAGAAAAATAGGGCGAAATTTTCATAAAAAAAATTGAATTAGGGAATTATGATAAGAAACCAGCCTAAAAATTGGATTTATAAATTCCACAAGCTCATAACTGGCATATAAAAATGTTTTTCCCCAAAATCTTGAAATAAGTTTTTTGATTAGCTTATAAAGTTCTCAGAAAATAAATTCCAGACAAATCGAATCATATTTTCTTAATAAAGAAATTAATTAAATTTTATGATTAAAAAATCAACCCAAAATTCGATTAACGAATATGGAAGATACTTAACAATTTTTGCAAGCTCATAACTGATACAAAAAATTTTTTTCTTGTACGGCTCATGGTATATTTTTAGCTAAAAAATTTTAACTGAATCAATAAATTTATCTGGATAGAGCCTAGTCTATAAGATATACCCTTGTTAATCTGTATTTTATATTCATTAAATTCGAAATTTTCCTTCATATATCTCGATATAAACTTAAAAGCTTAACAAAAGCTTTTGATTCTGATGTAATTTGATACGTTTTAAGATCAATTTTCCGTCCAAAAAATTTTATGTTTACAACATTTGGAATTTTCTTAAACAAAAGCTTTCTAATAAATAGAAAAGCTTACTGAAACCTTTTAATTTAAATTAATGTTGGTACTTTTTTAAACTGTTTTCTGTACGATTAATTTAATTTGAATCAAACTTGAGATTGTCCCTGAAAAGCTCGGTAAAAATTTAAAAGCTTATTAAAAGCTTTTTATTTTTGATATAGTTTGATACGTTTTGAAATGCATTTTCTATCCAAATAATTTTATGTTAACAACATTTAGAATATTCTCTAACAAGAGCTTTCTATCAAATAGAAAAGCTTACTGAAAGCTTTTAATCAAAAATGAAAATCGGTGTTTTTGTAATTTATTTTCTATCCGATTAATTAAATTTGAATTAAACTTGAAATTGTGCTTAAAAAGCTCGGTAAGAACTTTAAAGCTCATTAAAAGCTTTTGATTCTAGATATAATTTTATACGGTTTGAAATCTATTTTCCATCCAAACAATTTTATGTTAATATCATTTATAATATTCTCGAACAAAAGCCTTTTAACAAATAGAAAAGCTCACTGAAAGCTTTTAATTAAAATAGAAATTGGTATTTTTGAAATCTATTTTCTATCCGATTAATTACATTTGAAACTAATTTGACATTTTTCTCAAAAAGCTCGGCGAAAACTTGAAAGTTCAAAGAAAGCTTTTAAGACAATTTTATACGTTTTGAAATCTATTTTCCATCCTGATTGAAATTTAAAATTTATAAACAGAAGCTTCATAAACTTTCCCAAAACTCTGATGAATTCTTAAACTATCCATACGGTGACAGTAACCCCGTCAAAAGCATAGAACCAGTAAACCAACATTTAATCAGCTTTTCGATTTTTCTAAACATTTTTCCCTGAATTTTTTGCTAATTTGTGCATGGACATGGTAAAATTACAATAACTCCTAAATGGACCGTCCAAATTAATCGCTAGTCATACTAAATTATTCCCAGCTAAATAATTAAGAAACTAATTTCTCAGAATTTTAGAAAAATTAACCCTCGAATTTTGGTGGATGTTTTTGGACATAAGTGAAAATTTTAATATTTCAGTTCCTGGAAAATTTTATTGTTGAAAATATCAGTTATATTCCATTTAGGGGATGACTTATTCAAGATAATGAGACCAAGACCTTTAAGGTTTTCGAACAAGTCATATTTTTAAAACAACTCCTAAATTCGACCCAAAATGTTCATCAAAAAATAATTAAAAGTTCATCAAAATAAAAATGGTCCCCGGGTACGGGATGCATATACAAAATATTGAGAGACAATCCCTAGATAATATTCAATTTAATTTCTATTTATATTTTGTATTTGGGAATGTTGTTGTTTTCATATCACTTCAATCATCGGTCCCCATCCCTTAATTTTCCATACAATAAAATTGTAATAAGAAGGAAGGCCCATAAGAGACAATCTGTACGAATTGTATAGGGGTGAAGGAAGCCGTTTCTTTTATTTAATTTTTTTCCTAAAGATCGGGTATGTTTACAACATTGTATACTAAACATGAGTGTGACTTAATTTAATTTTTTTCCCCGAACCATTTATCCATCACACATTATTATGTAAATAGAAATATGAAAAGCCTGAAAAGCAATGCATTTTTCTGGTGTTAATAGTAATTGATTTTGAACAATAGAAAAACAATTTAACCCCTTTATTCCACCCTTAAATACAAAACCACCTCGATACATTTGTATAATATTTTTCATGAAATGTTTATTTTTCAGCGAATCGCTTGTATATTTATAAGCCCCGAAATCGAATAAAAAGCAATAATTTTACCCATTTAATCCTCGGATATTTCGTTTTAGATAATTCATTTCATTGCGTTTA
>JANTOP010077772.1:0-21065 GCA_027564815.1 Symmerus nobilis | reverse complement strand
ATCATTAAATCTATTTACTATGCCCATACAATCCCAAAGATTTCTTATGGTGGCCAATAATTATACAATCTACCCTAGTTATACTTGTAGGTACTCAAATCTTCTTTCCAGAACAATATACATAATGGTCTCGCTAGATTTCCTTACATTTATCATAAAACCAAAACTTCACCATCTTGACAAATCTATGGAAGCAAGATTTCCTATGAAATGTACAACACCAAATGTTATAGTTTCCATCCATTATCCTATTAATTAGGATGACAGGGTATTTCTAGAAAAACGGTGTTAACCGCGTATTTATATAAAAGGATTTCCAAGAAATGTATTGAAGAATAAAAGACCAGAAGTCTAAAAGAAAACACTCTGTTATTCTAAAATCCCAGACTATTTTAATTTACAATTAAAACAAAAAAAAGGAAGAAACGACATAGTGCTATATGACATGTTACTACGATATACTAAAAACAAATATACATCATGTTTAACATCCGACTGGTTAGGCCGTATATTTATTTTTATGGTGCAATTTTTCGAAAATATAAAAATAAATTATTAACAAAGTAAATAACATATGTTTTCCTCAATTTACGACCGACTAATTTTATCGACAAAGCGAATGATTATTTACAAGTCATGGACGCTCAAAATTAACCTTTAATAAAACGTGAAAATAAATAAATAAAAACCCATCCGCTGAAAAGATGTGCTTGCTTATTGTCAGGCGATTTTTACTATTTCTGTCTATTTTATTGTGTCTTCTGTTTTGAGCCCATTTTTTTGTTAATTCATAAATTTCTTAACAATTCAAATTATTTTCGTGTAAATGCATTTCTGTAACTCTGATTAAAATGCATTGACGAGATGTTTTAAAAATTATTCTCTGGTCAGAATCGCCCAACCTATCATACCGAACCAAAAAAGAATTTAAATTTAATGTTCGATTTATTTGGAACGGAAAAACTTGTTCCAATGGACACTTATCATTTTTGAAATTGTTTTCATTTTGTTACATAAATAATTGTTTTAAAAAAATATATCAAAGTTGATCCAACTATAAATGGATTTCAAATAAACAATCTCGTTTCGAGATTGAGATTGACATGGAGATCTCCATCTAGTTATTCTTGTATCCATACTCGTAAATATGTCAACTAATTATTTATTATGTCAAATTGTTCACTATTTTATATTTTCACATTACTTTCAGACACAATTCGACGGATGACTTTAAAATTTTGGAAACATTTTGCAATATGATTCGACTTTGTCTAGACTAGATGACTTAACGAAAGAAAAGTAAATGGTTTTGTTGGGTAATGTGAATGAATGGGAAAAAAGTGTTCTGCCACTTCAAATTTATATATAAAAAAAACCGGTCTCCATTCATAAAAATAATTAAAAATATTACAAGAAAAAACAGAAGGAAACTCCCATTTGCTTCTCAGAAATTAATTTACCATTAAACGTTGATTAGTAATTTGTATCTCTATTTTATTGACTCAAATTATTAAAATATTAAAATATTAAAGTGTTTATTTGGTTTGGGAGGCATATTTCATGTATTCATCAAACGCATCTTCTTCTTAAATATTCATTGTCAATTAAATGAAAACGTTGATTAATCCCAAACTTCCGTTTTGCTGTTTTAAATCTCCTTATTCAAATACAGAGGGTTTCTATGAGGGAAGGCTTACAAGTTTGGCTAAAGTAATAGAAAATGAACGAAGTGGCTTAGTTAGGTAAAAACAATCATTAATAAATGTTAGGTTCCCCACATCGCAGATACAATACTTTGTAGACGGCGAATTGGATTTAATATTGGTAAATATTGATTGGAGAAATATTGATTTCTCCAATTAAATATTATTTAATTTAACGCGGGTTTACTTTGCTGCTTTTCCTAAAAATCTAAGTGATTCCTTATGTACCTTTTACCAATTCATGCCATAAAAATATTAAGCGAAATCATATCTACTGCAAGCTACGAGATATATTGAAAACATATCTAAATATCACCGCATATCTAGATATCTATTCAAGATACCTCAAAACAACTTGTAGACTTGAATATGTTCTCGTTATTTCCAGACTGACGGCGTTATCTTAGCTTTTTTGCGTCGGGCATTAATACGGTCAACATCATCGTAAAGCTCTACCATTAAGCTCGAAATTACAGTTTATAATGGCGCAAGCACACGAAAACACTACGGTAGACCATGGAAAAAGCTTCCTATCCTATTCCATTGGCGACGTCATAATGATTATGGGGAACCATGGTCTACCATGGATTAAATGGCTGGTAAGTTTTTAGACGTGCGAGTGAATATCTACCAAAAAATAAACGAAACAAATACATCAAATTGAGAATATTTATCAACTCAATTGAAAAAAATTGTGTATATTAAATTAGTCACACATACTAACATAAAACCCATGTATTTCCATAATATTCATGGTTTACCATAGTGAGTTTGTGTGTTTGCGTCATAAATTCCACCGAACATATTTTTTTATAGCGCTAAACATGTCGAATTTAGTGCTAAAAACAGAGAATTTCCACGAAATTTGATTGTAAAATTTTTTTAAAAAATATCGGCAGCTGAAGCACACAAAATTGATGTGGAGACTTATGGTTACCATCCTCTGTCGGAAACAATATGTATAGATTGGTTTAAGTTAAGATGCTTCAACAGTGATGATTTTGAAGTTAAAGATCTGGCGCGCCGAAATACTTTCAAAACGAAGAATTCGAGGCAGTAGTCGATGAAAACCCATGTCAGATGCAAAACGTCTGAACTTGAAGAATCATTAGGAGTTGATCTCACAACAGTTATCAAACGTGTTAATGCATTATGAATGATTCAAAAACAAGGAAATTGGATGCCATACGAATTGAAGCTTGGAGATGCTGAACGGCGTTTTTTCTCGTGTGAACAGATGCTTCAACAGCAGAAAAGGAGAGGTTTTTGCATTATACCGTGACTGGTGATGAAAAAAAAAATACATTACGATAACCCGTAGCATTGAAAATAGTGGGATTAGCCAGTGATGCCGGGTCGGAATGGACAAATTACTTTAGATGGCCCCACAAAATTAAGATTCTTCGTATTGTTGCAAATTTCTTTAAAATATGTTTAGATAATGGAAAATGTCTTTAAAAAGAGATAAAGATATCCTAGAACTTAAAAAATTCCAAATATCTTTAAATTAAAAACATATCCTTAACAATGTCACCACTGGGATAAGCCCGGCCGTGCTTAATATCTACGGCAGAGCCGAATATCCATGTTTCGAAGCGATTGCTCTGAATTTGGTGGGTTGTTGAGTGTAGTGTATTATGAGCTGCTCAATCCCAACAAAACTATCACCGGAGAATGCTACCGACTACAATTAATGCGTTTGAACCGGGAATTTATGGTAAAACAGTCGCCATACGAGAAGAGAGACGCCAAAATGATTTTATGACAACGCTTGACCACTTGTTGAAAAACCTGTCAAAACCTACTTGAAAACGCTCAAATTACAAGTTTCACCCAGCCTCCATATATTCACCAAACATTGTTCCCCCAATTACCACTTGTTTAGATCGATTACTCATGGCCTAGTTGAGCAGCACTTCCATTTTTATGAAGATGCAAAAATAAAAATTGGTCGATTCTTGGATAGCTTCAATAGACATGTCGTTTTTCCGACGGGGTATTCATATGCATATAGATGAAAATAGTATGGCTAGCGATAGACACAGACACATGAACTTGAAATTATTTTATCTTTATTTCCTTTAAAAAATCTGATTTTAAAAGAATTTTATTACCCGGTTACCCGTTAATTTCTTTACTTGATTTTTAAGCCGGATGGTGCACAGTTGGCCGGATAGGCCATCATCAATTTCGACCCTAACTTCACTTTCTTAATATTTTCTTCTGTTTTTATCGGATATTTCGGACATATTTTCTTCTCGACTTTTATCAAGTTTTTCCGAACTTATCCACCTTTTTCTAAACTTCCTCTATTTTTCCCTACATTGATCATTAATTTTCTGATTTTTCAACTATTTTAAAGGCCGAAATTTCGGAAAATTTGAAGAACAAAGCTCGTATAAAGTCTGAATAGTCTGTAAAGAATCAGATCCAGTTGGTCTAAACAGTCCACAATTGGTAGGGAAAAGCCTGAATAGGAAGAATGGAGAAACAGTCGAGTAACTTCGATAAAACTTTATTTATGAGTACCAAGATTAGGAGCAGTTGAGAAAAGGTTAGCTAGTCTGTAGTGTAGTGTAAACACATCAATCAAAGTATTTGTCTTCGGAAGCAACCCATTTTTCGACTTCTCTGTAATTAGAGAAGTGTTTATCTGCAAGGTGTTGTTGCATCCATCTGGACAGATGGTATCATATAGGGCTAGATCTGAGGAATATGCTGGATGCGGGAGAACTTTCCATTCAGTGCAGTGTCTGCTTCACGGGCAAAGCAACATGAGGACAAGCATTATCATGGAGAAAAATCACATTTTTGGGCAATTTGATGCAATGAACGGTCTTTCTTGCATCAAGTTGTCTTTTAAAAGCCCCAATTGTTGACGATAACGTTCGGTGGTGACTGTTTAGTACGGTTTCAACAGCTTATAATAAACGACACCTTCTAGATCCTAACAGATATATAGCATTACCTTGTGACCAGGAATGTAGCGTTTCGGTGTTAATGTTGATGGTTGACCGAGATCCACCCATGATTTTACACGCTTGGGATTATCATAGTACACCTACTTTTTACTTCCGGTCACTATTCGCCACAGAAAACTTTTCCTTCTTTGTCTTACAAGCAAAGAAATCGAGATGTATAAATGATTGGCTATGGCATTTTCGATCAATCAGTGTGGTAACTATTTGCCTGGATTGTTCCCATGGCATGAAAACGTCGAGATACAGTTGATTGATCGACTGCTAATTGTTATGGAAGTAATTTCAACGTTTGAGCTGTTTGAGTTTCATCCAATATAGCTTAGAACTGCTGATCATCCAACTTTTTCTCTTGAACTGGCCGTTTCTTTAATACAGAAGTCACCGCTTCTAAAACGCTGAAAATTTTCATGTTGCAAGCAATGGAGCTGAGTCACTATACGATTTCTCCAGTATATGATCTGCTTCGTGTGCACTTTATTCAAATCAAAGTAATGAATAGAACGAAACAGAAAAACGACTAATCGCGATTCATATTATTTCGACCGAAAGACAATAAATGTGTAAACAACTGAGCGCCTGTTGGCTTAATTTTATTGAGAAATATCAAACCCTCAAAATGACATCAATTCCAGCTGCTCATAAAAGCGAAATTTGCAACTGGAGTCATCTATACGTGGTGGTTAATTTTCAATGCAACCACCCTAGTATATGAATGTGGAACCTGACGCGATACAGAACTTTACTTTTTCTCAATTTAGACGAGAAATTTTTCTCGATAACACTAGAACCTGCCAGGTGTGGCAACAAATGCCCAATAACCACTGCGGTTACAAATGGGCCTATTGTGGTATCCCGATATGTATTAATTAGGTCTAGTCAGCTTTGTGGTGGCCATGAAGCGCAGAATTTGTCCTAGTGATAAGTTCACGATATTCGTCGGCTCATTGTGGTATAGCTCGAAGTATCGCAATCGTCTTGAGTTCAAACCTACACAATCACAAAGGATATGTTCGGCCGTCTCCTCTTCCTCTCCACAGATTCTACACGTTTTCCTGTGCTAAACCCATCTTATGGAGGTGGCATTTCAAGTTAAAGTGTCCAGTCAGTCAGTCCTGTTATTTCCCTGATCTGGTTTCTAGTTAGATTTAGGTACTCTTTCGTTCTATTGATAGAATGCGTGACAATAAACGCCTTTGTATGGGTTTGCCCTGGTGATTGCTCCCAGCACAATTTTTTGCTATTTCCGGCCCATTCTGATATCATTCCGCTTGCCGTGCATTTTGATATTCCACAGAATGGCTCCGGCCTATAGAAAGCTACTCCCGCTCTTAACTTGGCTAGAAGATCGGCTTTTTCGTTGCCTTCAATTCCTGTATGCCCCGGGACCCAAATAAATTCAACCTTGACTTAGGTCGTCTAGGACATTAAGGCAGCTGTGTACCAGTTTAGAGTCGATTTGGTAGGACTCCAGTGCCTTTAGAGCTGTCAGAGAAAATTACAATTTTTTTGTTCTTGTATTTCCTACTGATGCTTTCTCGTATACAGAATTCTATAGCGTAGTCTTCGGCTTGGGATACGGTGGCATGTTGTCCGAGATTTCTGGCAAACTGAGGTTTTGGTTTTTGCCAAATATTCCGACACCGGCACCGTCGTTTGTCTTAGAACCATATGTATTCCATATTATATCCCCTATACCGAACCTGTTTCCGTTTTCTGACCAGTCTGTTCGGCTTTGGATTCGTATTTTGAAACGTTTTTCAAAATGAAATGCTGTTAGAGTTTTATCACTCGGCATTCCTAAAACTGTGTGTGTTCTCCTTTTCCACTTTAATGTGAAGAGGAGGCAGATTCAGCAGCACTTCCAAAGCTGCCGTGGGAGTGGAGCTCATCGCCCCTGTGACACTTAGGCATGCTTGTCTTTGCATCTTCTCTAGAATTAGTATTAACCAAATTATTGACCTGTATTCCGGCTTCTCAAGCAAATTTTTGGGTGTCCAAAAGGAAAAGTAATCCTCCGTAAGAAAGAGTGTCATTTCCATGATGAAAATAAAAATAACAAGAAATAAAATATACCTTGAACCACGTAATTTTTTTACCCATAGGTTACTATTACTACAATTATCCCAAAGCCAGAAGTAAACTTATTGATCTCCCCTAACTCGTTTTTGTTGTAAAACGTGTTGTATGCAGGGAAATTAATAAGCGTAACAAAAACAAAAAAAACGAAATTTTTGCATTTAATTCTATTTATATAAAACTGAATAAAATATGGTCTCTAATTTGTCGTTATCTTGGATAAAATGTGAAATTGTTATTTAAATAAAATAGAGATTGAATTTAAAATGAAATGAAATAAAGGTGTTAAGCAATCTCGAACAAATAGGGTGTATGGAACACGATTGACTAATTAGTCGATAGCGAGAATATGTGAGAGACACAATATTTATCTTGGCGCCAAATTGGCATCTCAATGTAAATTATTAATTTCAAAAATGAAAAAAGGAACACAAAGAAGTTGAAATAGCAGATAAAATAGTATCAATAATCGGAGATAATAGTTGATACTTGAAATAATATTATTATATTTTTTCCTCTCAATTAAATCCCATTTACCACCCACTCAAGCCACACGATTATAGGCTAACCATTGATATTTAATTCAATTCCCTATAAAAATTATTTTTATTTTTATTATTATTTTTTTTTCGTTCGTAAAAATTCATTGAACTTTAACCTTAATAAATGTAATGAACCGCAACACAGTTACAGACGTATACGCATTTAATCTCTCAAAAAAAAACTATAAAATAATAATCTACTATTATACTACACGATATAAGTAGTGCTCTATATAAATATACCATATGTGTAATAATCGAACATCGCATCTCGCATTATAAATAGTACTATATGCTGCACTGACGATGTCTATAATAAAATGCGCTATATTTGTAATGAAATAACGAAATGATCAAATTTAACGTCAAGCAGGGAAATTGTAAACAACATTTAAATATGACTAGTTTCTTTACTTTAGAAATTTAATGAGTGTCTTATCTAATCATAAGGTAGTGGTAGGTAATCCCAAAATACGGTCATAACTTAGGATATAAACATAAAGTTTGATTAAATTTAACTTTTAACTATTCACTGAAATAAAGAATAAATCATTCAGAATTAGTAGCATGGTTTCGTTGGAAACGTTGGAAATTTATACTTAAAATAATTATCTGTCATCAATTCAATTATTACAGTCAAAAAATAGATTCGAAGGCATTTCTATTTGTAAGCCGAATTATATTGGTCATACAACAATTGTTCTGATTTGTTTGGTTTAGTAATTAACAAATGAAAAACTACACCTCAGTTTCTACTAATTGAAAAAATCATAAATTGCCAGGATGCATTTTTAGTTTAGTTATTCTAACATAAAAAAGGCATGCAACGAGTCACGAACTGCCAAGAATTAGCACAAGTTAAACATTACTGTCTAGACTGTAGAGAAATGTACGAAATATCACATCAAGAAAACCTCTAGCATACAGGATTTTTTCCAATCCAATTCCAACATCCAAATTATTTTCAATATCTCAACAACTAATTATACTGACGTCTGACGTAATAGAATTATTTAGGTAAAAAAAGCAACTAATAAAAATTCGTTTTAAAAGAAACGAATACCCTCCGAGTATTCTTGATATTAAGAGATCCTGATGGAAATAAATATAATCTTGATACGGTTGGTTTATGTAATAATGGCTTATGCTCATATCCGAAAATATGGTATTCATTTGAAGTAATTGTAATTTCATTTGAGTAAAGTAACCCGGTACTAATTTCACTAAATTCCCATATCCCAAAAGGAGTATTAAACAGCTGAGAAAGATAATCATTAGATATACACTGTGCTAGTTGTAAAATTCGCCACGCGGGGCACTAGGGGGTATAAGTTAATTCGAGTGCGCTGAATCCAATGCTGTTAACCGTTTTTCTAGGTTAGCTCTTGTTTTCGAGA
This sequence comes from Symmerus nobilis, assembly GCA_027564815.1. Taxonomy (NCBI): domain Eukaryota; kingdom Metazoa; phylum Arthropoda; class Insecta; order Diptera; family Mycetophilidae; genus Symmerus; species Symmerus nobilis. The sequence goes on along the minus strand of JANTOP010077772.1, from coordinate 12,366 downwards.
TATTTTAGACTAAAATTTGTAAGCCCAAGGACGGCAAAAAAATGTTATTTTTCTCGATTTTTGACTTTTTATTGGATTTAAATCGGTGAAAATCTTATCTATCTTCTCGATAGGATGAGCACGATAGGAAAATCGAGGACTCGTCTTTTGAGGCGATCCACAAATCAACCCAATTTTTGCATTGGTCGGATGAAGTGAAGTGCTGCTCAGCCAGGCCATGCGACATCGATCGCAAGAGATGGTAGTCGGACGGAGCAATGTCTGGACTATACAGCAGGTGGGGTAGGATTTTCAATTTAAGTGTTTCCAAGTAGGTTTTCACAGGCTGAGCATCATGACCCCGAGCATTATCGTGCTGCAAAATAACTTTGTCACATAACATATTGTGGCCGTTTTTCATTCAGTACGCGGCTCAAACGCATCAATTGTATTCTGTAGCGAGCTTCTATCATTGATTCGTTAGTTTGGAGCAGCTCATAGTACACTACACCCAGCTGGCCCTACCAAATACAGATGATAAGCTTGGATCCATAAATATTGGGCTTCGCCTTTGATGTTGATGGTTGTCCGGGCTTAATTCATGATTTTACTTTCTACTTAAATTTCGTATCGAGTTTCAGCGTCAAAGCGGTTATGAACGGAACTAAATTTGGCCAAACGCGCGAAATTCAAATACATGAAGGGGAATAGAGTACTAACAAATGGTGAACTAATGACGCATCTGTTGTCAAAATTAAGAATTTTTTTTATTTTGTCGATCTTTATACGATATTCGATGTTTACTCGATCGATTTTCTCCAATTTAAATCTAATTAAAGGTGTAGGGTGTCTCTTCGGGCGGAAGGGAGGCCCTGCGGGGAGTGAGTATAAATAATAACTCGAAATTTAGAGTTTGAATGTATAAGTGATTTTTATTCTCGTTATCGATTTAAGATACAATATGTAGTTGACCGACTCTGCGATATCTAGTCAACTAGTTGTAAGCTAAATTGATACTAAACTTTTATATTATATTTTCTTCCTTTTATACCCAATTCGGTCCATTGTTATTGTATCGGTTGATTTGTCATCTGGTTTTGGTTTATGCATCATACAGCTTTATCTACATTTCGCTACATTCTCTCCCTACGGAACTGGTAATGACCTGTAGCAGTTTCGGAACCTTGTGCTTGTTTTTCGACTTTGGATTTTTGGCGGCTCGGTTGAGCCAATCTGTTATTTGAATTCTTTTTAAGACGCCCTCTTCTTCGTATCGGATTAATGGGACGGACGTTGATTTCATTGCTATTAAACGATGTATGATGTATGTCGGATGTATGATAGATACCCAGAGGTTGTTTTTCTAGGGATCCAATTTCGTAACTATTGGGGCCGTGTTTTCTAATAATTAGGTATGGCCCATCTTGTTTTGGAGCGAGTTTTGTTGTGAACTGTTTTCTGCGTTGCTTAGTGTATGAGATTTTACCAACACTTTGTCGCCATTGTTGTAACCGGGATCTTTTTCATCAGAAAGTTGTTGATTTTGTGTGTTTGTTTTCTAGTTTTTGGAGTTTCGGGTTTAGAAATTGAGGACTCTTTATCGTTGGTATTAATTCCAAGATTAACGTCATTCAAGAAGATTGAGTCTCTTTTCTTTTTTAAATCGTTTTTTGTGTTCGGTGGGATAACATTCGTATCGTATCTTCTTTTGTTGGAATACTCGAAAATTGGGGTTACAGCTGTTCATTTGGACACCATTTTACATTCTTTTTCTACATGCGAGAGCTGGTTTGGTTTTGATGTAGCAAAGCCGTACGGATACCATGTCAACGGATAATCCACGAAACAGTAATTTTGCTGCGCCATGTTCATTATTAGCCCAACGTTTGGGAGGAAATCATATTCAAGGAGCGTTTTATTGTTTTGCACGTTTGGCAGGCATACTATTTTTATTGGGAATGTTCGGTTCCCGATTTGAATCATCCCTTTTGTTATTAATGTTGCTTGTAATCGGCTGGATCCATCGCCCACTGTAATATTCGTATATGTCTCGTTAAATTTGTAGTTCATCTTTTTTAAAAATGTATATAGATCTTCGCCTGCCATCGTTGTACTGACTGATGTATCGGTGTGCGCTTTTCCTTGAAATGCTTGCATTTTGAAGTTGATAATCGGTGTATCTGCTCCGACTTTGCTATGGATAGAATAGAATTCAATATTCTCATTATTTATAACTGAATGCGTACATGTGGGACAATTACAACGGAAGAACCCTTCTTTACCACATCCATAGCATTTTAGTATTGTTTCTATCTTGATTCCTGGTTTTTCTTCGGGTTTCTCATGTTTTGCTAAAAAATAGCATTCTTCGCGAACATGCCCATTTCGTTTGCAATAATTACAACGTTTTCTTAGTGGTCTGTTCTCTTGTTTTTGGTAGCTTGCTTCTGCGGCTTCTTTTCTATGATTTTCCGCAATTCTGCCCTTTTTCAGTAATTCTTCAAACGTTTTCAACGAATCTCGTCGCACATGATCCCAAATATCGAAATTTAATAACCCATAAACTATGTCTAGTTGAGCGGCTTCTTCTGGGTGATTTTCTTCGATCTGAGCCAGCAAGGATCTTTTTTTCGAAACAAAGAGGTCTATGCTTTCGTCCGGTTTTTGGGGTTCTTTAAAAATTTCCATATATACTTTGTATGCTGGAATTTTTGGTGCGTAAGCTCTTTTAATAAGCTCGATAGCTTCATAAAATGATGTGACTGTGCTTTTTACCGCTGCCCACCAAACTGCTGCATCTTCTTTAAGAAGTATGTCCAGGCCAGTTAAAGCATTCTCGACTGAGATATTTTCGATCGTTTTATATACGGAAATGGTCTGGACAAATTTGTTTACTTTTTGGGGTATACGGCTCCCGAAAAAATTTGCCGAGCAATGGTCGCGTGCGCTAAAGTGCGTGGATTGCAATTTTACGCACTTTGAACGGGAATTTTACCTCTTTCTCTTCCACTTAGACTTCTGACATTATGTACATGTGCCATTATGAATATAAGCAATAGGTACCCAAGTTGTCAGAAATGAACTTTATCATGTAAATTTCCGGAATTTTCACAACTTCGGCGACTTCTGATGACCTTTTATCTTCCACCCAACCTTCTGACGGATTTTTTCCTACATTCTTATACTGTCTTCGGTAATTATACACATTTTCAGCTTTGCACCTCATCAATTTTTTTTTACCTAAAGAATTGCATATTTTACCATCCACCCACGCATTAGTCTTCCAGGAGGACTTCTGACGACCCCGGCTTTCATTTTTCCAGCAACAATCGTACCCTTTTTAAAAAAAAATTTCGCTTGCACCGAATCATGTAAAATTTACGAAGACAGCTCTTAGACTATAATTTCTTGTTTTTATTTAACCCAGTTGGGCGCCAGTTGTAGGGTGTCTCTTCGGGTGGAAGGGAGGCGCTGCGGGGAGTGAGTATAAATAATAACTCGGAATTTGGAGTTTGAATGTAGAAGTGATTTTTATTCTCGTTATCGATTTAAGATACAATATGTAGTTGACCGACTCTGCGATATATATTCAACTAGTTGTAAGCTAAATTGATACTAAACTTTTATATTATATTTTCTTCCTTTCATACCCAATTCGGTCCATTGTTATTGTATCTGTTGGTTTGTCATCTGGTTTTGGTTTATGCATCATACAGGTTTATCTATATTTCGGTACAAAGGTCAAAAAATGAGAAAAATAATATTTTTTTGGATTCCTTGGACCTATAAATTTGAATCTGAAATATCTCGAAAACAAGAGCTAACCATGAAAAACGGTTAGCACCATTGGATTCACCGTATTCGAATTAGGTTTTTCCTTCTAGTTCCCCGCTTGACGAGCCAAAAAAGTCTCCGATTTCGAGCACAGTGTTATGATAGTTGATTGTATTTTTTATCAATTTCTTACAATAACTAAATAAGGTTAATAAAAATAATTAGCATAAATTATATGTAATTAATGCTATACTTTAATGGGGCATGAGTTAGACTTGAATAATCCTAATGCAGTAGTCCTTTGGGATAAACATTTTATGTTTATAATTATATATTATATGTATATTAATTTAGCCGCGACACTACAATTATGTAGTAATTATACCTATGTGTTAATTAGTAATTTACTTACATTTTACTGCTTAATGTATATGATCTATTAGAAAAAAAATTTCCAAATATTGCTATGTAAGTAGAACATCGGGAATTAGATAAGTATAGGCATATGGTGTACTACATCCTGTTTGATTAACCTGTTCACCACATTTATTTCATTCCTACATTCCATAAATTAGCATATTATTATGTATATCTACTGAAACAACTGCATTTGGTAAAATTACGCTAGACTCTTACATTATAATTGTTACTCTGTTATATTAACCCTAATTGACCGTATAGAATATTGTCCGCGTACTATTTATATTGTACATGACACGATAAAGCCCCATATTGGCGCTACTATGTCATCATTATGTATATTTTATTCATAATTTCTTTTCATAAAACCATCATTTGCATAGAAAACATAGTACATTATCGTATATGTGTAATGTGTATCTGAATTTCTGAATATACATAAATAAAATATAACGAAAAGATCTACTGGGTGTGTAATACACTTTACTTTACAGACACAATTTTATTTATTACATTTTCCAGTCTTTTTAATAATAATATTTATTATTTTTCATCATAATCATAATTTTCCATAGAGTAATAGTATGGATATGATAGACGGGAGAGTTGCAGAGAGAAATTGCCTTTTCAACGGTATGGCGAAACGAATGTCTCATAAATTTTCAATAATAAAATGCGTAGTACTAAATTATAACTACTAAGTTAGTTTTCTCTTTCTTTTCCTTTAACTCCTTTACATGGTCGCTGCAACACTCCATATATGTATGTATAAACCCCAAGTGGATTATGTGGACCCCATGTGAAACACAATGTAGGAAAAACAGCCATTCAAATTCCAACAATTGGAATATTGTGTCAGAATTGCTAATTATAAACGACTGAGACGATGTAATCTCCTCGAACGAGGTTGAAAAATGGGACATTTACCTTACAATTTTTATTCATCAGGTCACGTTAACCAGTCAAGGCAATGAGGTGAATTAACAACAGTCACTGAAGTATAATTAGTTAATTCTCATTTCTTATTCAAAACTTCTAAACTTGTAGAAGTTTTGGTCGGTTTGATTATTATTATATTATATGTATATCTCTAGTTGTAAGATTTAACGAGAATACATGAATCTTAGTTTCTTACTTTCGATGTCATATTGTCCTGTTATTTCGATGTCATAAATTACATGTGTCATAATTTTATTCATAAAAGTAACAAAAGATGTGACTATGCGTGTTGTTGCTGTGGAATCTTCTTATATTCTACGCAAAATATACAGTTATCACATCTAGGGCGTTATAATAAATAATACATACCCTCAAAAATGAAACAAATATGAAGAAGACCTTACCTTTATGACGAAATTTACAAAAAATAAAATTAATTAATTTAAATAAGACAGCGTTTATAAAAACGATTATAAGTGTCAAAAATAGATCTTCAGCTTTGGCTGATTCGTTCTAACTGAAAATGTAAAAAATGCGTCAGGTTAGTCTGATGTATTTTGCGGGTGGTCTTATGTAATGGTCAGAGTGGTCGTTAGTCATTCTTTTGCGTTTCTTGAAATAAACTGTGCTCATTTCATCAGTGTCTCTCTTAGCATTCATACTATTGTTAGAGTATATGTGAAGTGTTTCTAAAGTCAATCTTTTGTGATATTTTTGTTCACTATCTATGATGGTGGCGTTCTTGAAATCAGGGTAGTGACCTTTGGAAAAACAATGGTCCATAAGTGCAGTTTTAGGCAAATCTGGGTCCCATGCCTTCCTAAGGTCACGCTTGTGATTGTTAATTCTTTTTCAAAATGTTGCTTCGTCTGGCCGATATACGAAAGGTCATCATTTCCATCGCCAAAGCACGGTATTTTATATACAATATGTGTTCTTTTTTCTGCCGGTATAGGGTCCTTAAGTTTAGTGAAAACTTTATAAAGACAGTTAGCACTTTTGTGAGCAATGTTAGTGTTGGGGATATCTGTTTTAAAAATGTTGTCAAGTTTTTCTGTAGTAAATTTTGCTTTGGTAAGATTGTTTAGTTTTCATAGATGGTGTGGTTATCAACTACATGTGTGTTCAATTTTCGAAACTCTTGATTTATTAGTTTGTACATTAACCTATTAGGATAATTGTTATTGAACAAAATGTTTTTAACTACAGATATGTTTTTGTAGTGAAAAATATTATCACTTAGGGATAACACCCTGGTGATGAAATTACGAGCGGTGTTTATTTTCTGGTACTCAGGGTGGTTGGATAGGAAATTTAGGATGCGATTAGAATGTATCGGCTTTTGATACCAATCTATAGAAATAATGTCAGAGTTACGATGAATCATCATGTCCAGATAGGGAAGTTGGAAATTGTTTTCTAATTCAACAGTGAACTGAATTTTAGGATGGTAATTGTTGAGAGAGGATAAGGTGTTAGAAAATTCATCAGCCGGAATATTGGAAAAGATATCATCGACATATTTGGTGAGGATTTTGGGAGTGTAATTCAGTTTGGGCAGCACGGTGTCCAACAAATGTTTTGTTATAATATCGGCCAATACGCTAGACAAAGGGTTGCCCATTGGCATGCCGTAGACTTGTCTATAATAATTGCCATCAAAACAGAAATAATTAGCATGAACCAAACAGAAACGGAGCATTTTGAAAAAAGTGGATTTAGGGATGGGTGTTGTTAAAGAAATGTTAGGCCAATGATTCTCAATAATATCAATAGCTAGATCCACAGGGAGGTTGGTAAAAAGGGATATGATATCAAAACTAACGAGTTTTTCATTATGGTCAATGGTGACATTTTTCATCAATTTTTTGATGGAAAAGGAATTTTTTAATTGTCATTATGGACTAAATTTCTAAGTATGTTACTTAACATCTTGGACATATTGCTGGATGGAGATTTTTTTTAAGGCTACAATAGTACGTAAGGGAATATCGGACTTATGGATCTTAGAGAGGGCCTAAAGTTTGGGAGATGATGTGTTGTATGTGGTCCATGATGATTTCTCCGCTTTACTTAGCAACGAACTAGATACTAATTCATTAACAATTCTATTGTTTTTGATTTGGAGAGGGTTGGTGGGATCACGATGTAGGAGTTGGTAAGTGGAATTATCATTTAACATATCTTTCAGTTTTTTAGTGTAATCATTCTTGTTCATAAGGACAGTCGAACCAAGTTTGTCACCTTTAACAACCATTAAGTCATTATGTTGATTCAAAAAGAGGTCCAAATTTTTGTACATTCTTGTAATCATATTGTTGGAATTTTGTGTAGTATGACAATGTTTTTTATGTTTAAAGTTAGTAATTATGTTCGCGAGTTTTGCTCTGGCTATATCTTTGGATTTCACTTCGTTAATTTCCTTCAAAACCTCTTCACAGCCAGAAATTACCTTAAACAACGGAAAATCTATCTTGCGTATAGGTAGGGCGAATTTTGGACCCAAACCTAGTAACCACCCTTCAGAAGGAACATCAATATTCGTGAGATTGACAAAAGTTTTGTGTTATCTGTGGATATGTGCAACTTATGACATAGTTTGTTGTATAAGTTGTTAAATTTGTTAGTAGGTAAGAGGATCAAGTCTCTGTTTTCTATTAGTGTTTGTTATGTGTTCTTTAGAGAGAAAGAGATGATATAAATGAAAAGGAAGAGAGCTCATTATCTCTTCCTGCAAGTGGTAGAGCTGTTCATTCAATAAAAATAGTTCCTTGTGTTTACCTTGTATGACGATATTCAAAACTTTATGTTGAAAAATGTCAATGGTGGATTGTAATTTGTTAGAGTACGTGTTGTCGTCTGTAATAAGTCGTTTTACAATACGTGTACTATTTTTAATAAAATTGGGTATGAGGTTATGTTTTTGACATTTAATTAAAAAATTTTTGTTGGTTTCAACGGATGCGGCTTTTTTTAGAATTTTCGTGTACGTCTGTAGTAAATGATGAACTCTTGAGTAACTGCTTAATATGTACTTTCATCGATATGTAACCCACGTTGGTTTATGAGCGCCTTGCATGGTTTCGGCATTCTTAAGCAATAATTTGTTAAGAACATCCGGGCTTATTTTATTCTGAGCAATTTTAAGTTTCTCATAAAGATCTCTGCAGACGTTGGACAAATTTTCCGGACCTACCGATCTCGTTATGGCATTTACGAACCAACGTGATTCGCTAGCATATTTATCATGAAAAAGGCTGTAACATTTTTTAAAGGTCATAAAATTCTGCACGCCTTATAGAGATTTCGACCGCACGCCACTGGGCCTAGGTCTAAACTGTTGTATGGAAGACGTGTTCCTGGTTATATATACATATTGTGTCTCGCTTTACACGGTTTCGATTTACACGATTTGTCGCGGAACTTATCTACCGTGTAAATCGAAGGACTGGTGTAATATCAAATATGTTGAATCCGCAATTCACGCCACTGTTGTTTCAAACACATCTACTCAATATTCCATCAATCGAAAATTTACAAAAAAAAAAAATAAATCCAATAACTTTAAGGCCTCCCTGTAAATTGTTCAACTTATAATTTTGGACATAAGGACAGAAAAGAGGCAAAGCTATAATAATAAAAATAGATTGGATGAGATGAAAATGAACTAAAAGCAAAGATTTTCAAATTTTTTTCAATCCCACCAAATTGCCCAGGGTGTTGTATTATAGGCACACTGTACACTACATATAGAAAGAAAAATAATAATAATAACAAGGAAAAGTCTCATTGAAAGTGAAATAGAATTATTCATTCAGTTCATGAGACTTCTAGACACAATAAGTAAATACAATTGATTTTATATTATTTTAATAAATTTATTTCTTAATTTAATTCTGTACTTACAACAGCATCACTAAAATGATCCAATTTTCCGGGATCCACTTTTCCTTCGACAATAAATCCCTTTCTTAACACCAATACGATTGTAAGGAATAATAAAGAATATTGGTTTGGCAGTGATATCATTTCGATATTGTTGGAATTCTTTTATTAATCAAATTATTAATTAATTAAATTAGATATTCTTAAGAAATTAATTTTCTATTTGGATGGAATTTAAATTCTTTTATTCGTTTTTTTTACGTAAATAGTTTGTTAGTCATTGAACCACAGATCGATACATTTCTTAGATATAAAATTCATTACTTTTCTTTTCTTTTTCTATTGATTTTTTACAGGACATTTCTTTACATAATATAAAAAAGGATAATTAATTCACATTTTGTTCAAAAAAAATATTTTAATTTCTTAAGTCTTCATAGTAATATTACAACCTCTTTTATTTTTTTCTTTAAGAAAGAAAAAGGGAGACAGTTTCCGGCACTTCAAATTTAAAAAGGTCAATATCAATTTTATTCGATAATTAATTAAACGATTTTCCGAATGTGGTTCTGATTTTAGTTAATTAAATTTCTTACTTTACCAAACCATCACCATACGAAATTTCATTCAACTCCCCGACGCTTGCGCGAAATTATTGTTTAGTTGATGACCAAAATAATACAAAAATAATAAATAGTAACCGGCGAAATGAGAAAATATCTGGGTAAGTACTTTACATCCGCCCCCCAAGGAATGAAAATTAGCTGGAGTGGATTTCCTTTATTAGCGATATCAACAACCGATTATAATAAAAAAACCAACCTTTTTTTGAACAAAAAAAAAAAATAATCACAAAATTAATCGATTTACGTATAAAAATAGATAAAAAAAAATATTCATAAAAAAAGGAACAAATAAAGGTTCGTTCAGGCCGGTTGAAAAGTAAAAAAAAATCGATAGTAGTATCGCTGTTGCGCGCCAAAAACAAACTAAACGTTATATTACAAGTACAACCAACACCAAGTGTTTTTCTCGGTTTGGATTCGAAAGTCTATAAAAATAAACGCAACAAAAACTACACAAAATTTCCGGAGAGTCATAATACGAAATAAATAAATGAAATTGATGTATAGAAAAAACAGAAAAACCAACAAAAAATATAACATATCATTCCGTATTCCGTACTGAATATATTCGATTTTATGTTGCATATGGGGGAGGACAAAATAATCGTACAGCTGATTCGGAAACATTAACGATAAAGTCTCATAATTTGAACATCGTACCGAACCATGGTTGCATCAGTTTGAATTAATGAAAATTCGTTTTAAAACAATAATAAATTCTCTCAATTCTCTGATTGTTTTCATCGGAGTTTGATAGTTTAAAAAATTCTACCTAAAAATCATAAAGCTACCTCCCATCTACAACTTCAATAGATCCAGTTCACATTTTCCCACAGATGGATCTTCTTTGAGTAGAAAAGAATACTACCTAAGTTTATTTAAATCTGACTCAAAACTATAGCGGAGTGTAACCGATTTTAAATAAACGTCAAAAAAAATGCCCAATAAAATATTACGCATAGGTATGAATACCATTCAAAACTTTAGTTCAATATCAAACTTTACTCAATACAAAGTCCTCCGATTACATTAAAAGTACACATTTTTATTTTAAGTTTTTGAAGTTTTGACTTTTGGCAAACAAAATATTATAACCGATTGTGAGATTCTCGAAAATTGTAAAAACATCCGCAAAAATTAGCTTAATTTGAATAAATGTATTTAAAATTCAAATTGAATGATTTCTCATTTATTGTGTATGGCGACTAGAGCCGAACTTTGGCCTAGGAAGACTAGGCAGTTGCCTAGGGTCCGGCGATTGATAGAGACCGCGACTTATCAAAACAGCAAATTAGTATTATATTCAATCTTGCAAATTTATGGCGGGAATTCACCAAAAAATGCGAGAAAGAGTGAATAGGAGAGAGCGAATGTTCTGCATACCTCTGTTAGCGCTACCTCTTTTAGCGCTGTTTCGTTATTATGCGCCAGTGGCGGTACTTCAAATTGTTGCCCCCCTCCCCCCGTAAAATATTATCGGCCCCCTACGTCGGGCCCCTACCACAAAAAAGACATACATTTTTATAAATATTTTCATAAAAAAATACCACAAACAATTTTCCATTTATAACATGTAATGTATGTAAGTTGAATTCGATTTGAACTTTTGAATGATACATGCGAACCACTTCCTAAATGTAGCTTTCATGCATCCGACAAACAAATTTAATATGAGTGATCTGTATCTTATAGATTTAAAATCACAAGTAGCTCAATCACCAGTAACCAACGTGTTGAAACATTTACTCTAGTTACGTGGGAATAAATCTAACAGTCCAATGAGGAAATTGTGGAAAAAACAATTTTAAAAAAACGACCCAGATCAGATCGTGTGATCGAGGGTATATATGTAAAAGGGGTATGTTAAGTAAAATGTAAATTTTAACGAAATTTAAAAATTTTCTAATCTATTGATGGTAAATCATTTCTAAGTGATTTTCAAATAGTTTTTATTCAAAAAATTTTTTTAAAAAATCGTCCATTTTGAAATTTGCTTTATTTTGTCTAAAAAAATTGTATCAAATTTCGATATTAAAAAATTGTTCTGACACTCCTCCTTTGGAAATATTAAATTTCCGGGAAATTTTCTCAAAGAACCGAAACATGTGATTATAGAAAATTAAACCTAAGGCTCTAGTAGGGAAATTGAAGGACAAACTTTTTTAAAAAATCATCCCCCGATTTTTGGGTGCTCTACAGTCTACATTCACATACGATAGAAAAATTTGTACCTTTCGGGAAAATTATAATTTTCCAGAAAATTTAAAATTTGAAAATTTCGATAATGATTCAAATAGGCGGTAACTGGGGGGATCTAACAACATCGTAATAAGGCGAAGGGGTTCACTCCAAATGTAAATATTTAAATTATCTTGGAAAATTTGCTTTTTTAAATTTTTTTCAAAAACAGTCAAATTTTCTCAAGTTATTTCAAAAATGTGTTTTTTTATCTAATGATGGCAAATCAATAATTTAAGCAATAAATGGGGAGATTTTATTAATATAATTTTTCAAAAATATCAACAAGATCAGTTGATTTTATTTTTGCCGAGAAAACGAAGTTTCGATTTTAATTAAAACGGTTCCCAGATATTACCGTAAATGAAGTATTTTCAAGTTAATAGTGCATCAAGTTATTAGTGCATTACACCTTTTGCAAATCTGTGGACAAGCAATAACGGCTTAAGTGTACTTAAGACAAAATTGAGTTTTCAGCACCATGGTATTCCCCATGTACGATTAC